>JBBPBX010003522.1:5843-42165 GCA_038048925.1 Garcialebias charrua
GTAGTAGCGCTAGCATAAATTTTCCGACTTACGACCGAAAAGGACTTGCGAGCAACACGTGTTTCGTGTTCCGACATACGAGATTTCGTCTTACGAGAACCTCGCAGGAACGGAACGCGCTCGTAAGTCAGGGACCCCCTGTATATATATTTTTAAAATAGTGTTTTAATTATACTGAAATTAAACAATCTGGTTCCAGATGGGGCTTCATTTGGGGCTGGATCTGGAACCATTTGTCAACCCCTAATGTAGATTATAAGGATGCACAATGTTATCGGCATGGTATCGTATCGGCCGATATTGACGATAAAGTTAGATATCAGACATTGGCCATTCCATCAAAATAACTCACAGATATAAAAGGCTTCGGTTTTAAGTTTTTAATTTAAGAAACTGTCAAGTAAATCTATTAATGCACTACTTATGCACTTGTCACTTGTGAACAGGTTGAGTTTAGATTTGTGAAGATATACAAATTTACACTGTTTGAGTGTTGTCACTGTGTTAGAAAGTAAATGTCATGAATAAATTTGACATTAAACTTAATCGAAGTTGAAGTGTTACATCACTTTCAGCCCCTTTCTGGCGTCGGTATTTAATAGCAGGCCAAACTGACAAAGAACATGCAGAATAATGTAGTACGGTATTTTAATTCCACAGCTGTGTAGTCTCTGTAGTAGGTCTAGGAAAAAATAAAAAATCTGTATCGGTTATCGTCCAAAGAAGTTTTAATGTATCGGCATATCAGATGTCAGTCAAAAATCCAATATGGTGCATCCCTGTAGATTATAATCTGTATCTCTGAGAGGTGGGACAGGACTCTGTGTGATGGAAGATCTGGAGTGTCCCACAAGTTTTAACACAAGGCAAACTGACTTTTTTTCTTTAATTTTGTCACTTCCTACAACGAACGTTCTCAGTTCAGTCTGAAATATGCGAGGTTGCAAGCTTTAATCAGGCTTTAATGATAATTACTCTGGGTTTTACGTCATGCAGAGGGATGGGTTTGGGGTCTTTAGTGGTTACTGTACTTGTCTGTCCAAATGCAAAGTAGCAACAACCATAAAACATAAAATCAAGTCTTAGTGAAAAGCTCAGACAGAACGTCACCACAAGCCTGATCTGTGCTGCATATGTTAAAAAAACTAAACACAAATTAAAAGATAAAGAAAGCTTTAAAGTTGTTTAACGGTTGCTGTCGTGTCTGAGTGAACCGGAGCCAATGACTCCTGTTTTAAAGTCTTGATGAAGCCTGGTCTCCTTTTGTTTTCTTGTTTCTGCAGAACTCTGGGCGACGTGCTCTCGTTGGCAAAAGTGAAACGAACATTTCCAACACTTGTTTGAATCCCTCTGCATTACTTCTCTAACAAGGCTGACAAACAGCTGCAGCACAGCTGGACTACTCCTTTGTGGCTGCTGGTTACTCGGCTATAATTGAGCTCCTTCTCCCCTGTTTTTGTTGTTGTTGTTTATGTATAAAAACACAACCTTGATTCATGAGGCACTCGTATAAAAAAACTATTGGAGCCGAGTATGTGTTACATTTATGTTGGGCGTCCTTTAGAACAACCACAAGTGTGCGTTAACCCACTTATCACCCTGGTGCAGATAGTGGTGTAACTGGTGCGCATGAACTTCTGTTCTATCGGAGTACACACTTGGTTACGGGTGTGTTTCATGTTCAGGGCGGAAGGCAACGAGATACCGTAACTTATCAAGTCTAACAAGACTTTTACTCATCGGGTGTTCTTGTTCTTCTTGTAAAGCTTTTCATTTTGGACATCTTTGTTCCCATAATCCAAACTTTTCGCACGTTCGGAGCGACAAATGAACAGAGAGTGAATGTTTAATGGAAACACAACCTTCACACAGATGGTTATCAGAGTTTAAATATATAAAATGTATGTTTTCGTTAAATGTTGGAAATTGTAGCGCATTTGCATAATCCACAATAAAAAATAACTACTATAAATACTAATTTATAATCAAAAATCTATCTAATAAAGGAACAAAATCAGCTGAGTTGTGTTTTGCTGCCATTAATTACGACTCGTTTGTTTACATACAAACGTTGATAAGTACTCCGGGACAGTCTCGACATGAGTTGGATGCTCCGTCTGTAAAATAATCCCCGGATGCAAACGGAGTCAAAGGAAGAACGATGGGATCGGGGAGGCCAGGTCAAAAGCAAAAAGGGAAAGATCTTCTCTCCTGGAAAGAAACAGCGACAAAAGCTGTAAGGACGAGAGTCGACAGAAGTCGACTGGGGGAGGAAATCGAGCGGTGCTGAGATGCTCTGATGTATTCATCTGAGGAATATTTGCTTTGCTCTGATTTTTACGAAAACTACAGGTAGTCCCCGACTTACGAGCGCTCTTACCTACGAGGTTCCGGACTTACGAGCTGGCGAACAAGCAGTAAATTTGTAAAGAGCATACAAAAAATACAGCACTTTCATGTGTTTTTAGATGAAAGTGTGTTAGCTAACCGTTTGGAAACAAGTTTCTGAGCATGTTTATGAACTAGTATGAACATTTGTGATGAAAAACGAGTGTTCGTAGTAGCGCTAGCATAAATTTTCCGACTTACGACCGAAAATCCGGACTTACGAGAACACGTGTTTCGTGTTCCGACGTACGAATTTTCGTCTTACGAGCGACTCGTAGGAACGGAACTCGCTCGTAAGTCGGGGACTACCTGTACATTTGAGTTACGTTAACCTACAAACAATAATTTAATTGTGTTCGGAGCGTAATTAAAACAGAACATTTGCATTTCTTGACAACCATTCTGGCTTGAAGTTGAATGCTGATCTAAAATGTGATCGGGGTCAGAGTGTATTCGTCTCATCTTTCGACACAAACGTGGGTAAACGGCGACACAACAACTTATATACGGTGTACTGGTGTATATATAATAGTTAGGAGCACCCCTGTTCTCCTATTTAAACTTTCAGCCACTTTTATCACAACAGTCACGTTGTTTCCCTGTTTGTCATACACTTTAGAGCAGGGCTATTCAACTGGTGGTCCAGGGGCCAAATCAGGCCCACAGGTGAGCTCGGTTCGGCCCATCATGGTTCATTTTAAAATCAAACTAGATTTTAAACCATAAAACAAACTCAAGGACAATAACTGCTGGATGTGCGGCCCCTGAGCTCCTGGCTTTCAGTAACCGTGGCCCCCTGAACAATTTAGTTGAGCAGCCCTGCTTTAGAGGCTTTCTCCATTTACCACGTCCATTACTATCCAGCATGTCAGAAAAAAAAAACATAATTTAAGATTAAAAGCAGTAGGAATGCACGATTATTATCGACATGGTATCGTATCTGCTGATATCGGCGAATAACGTTAATTATCGGACATCAAGTTCCATCAATTAACTCACCGATATAAAAGGCGCCGTTTATAAAAAAAAATAAAAAATAATATATATAGATATAGATATCTATTTAAATAGTGTTGCATCATTTTCAATCCCATTTTTGGCATCTGCATTTGGTAGCAGGCCAAATTGACAAAGACCATGTAGAATAATGTATTTTAATTCCACAGCAGAGAAAGCTGTGTGGTCTCTGTAAGTAGGTTTAGGAGAAAAATATCTGTATTGGTTATCGGTCTAATAAGTTTTAACATAACGACGTATGTTATATCGAACAAAAATCCAATATCGTGCATCCCTAAAAAGCGGAGCATTCCATGAAGGAATGTCATTTTATAATCAGAAATAACTATTTTAACCACTTTGGTCAAACTTTGTAAATGTTTTCTGTAATTTTATGTGAGTTGAGATATATTGGTGTTCTGATTATGTGTTGATGATGACTCTCAGCTACTATCATGAGCTCATATCCATATTTCATTCATTATTTCTAACCTCTGCTCCATTTTAGTGCTGGCTTAGGGTCATCAGCCTAATCAGCTGTTGTGCATCCATTTACTACTAATGGAGAGTTTCATTAAGGATCTGCTATTTTATGACATTTTGTTAACAAGACAGAAACAAGTGCGCACACTTGGGCAAAAACATCTCTTATTTGTACAGAAGGAATCTAATAACGTTTGACTTAATACCAGCAATTTATTTATAACCTCTCGTTTGTTCAGTTTATTATGGCCACGGTGCAAACACATTTTTCTTGAATTCTGAGATTAAGTCAGAATTCCAGACAAAACCATAAAATGTTTCATCGTGGCCGTAATCTGTATACTGTAAATGCAACCTTCCTAATTTTGCTGTGTGAATGTTTATGAAGCATTCTGATGTGATCCTTTTTTTTTTTTTTTCCCGTAAGTTTTTCTGCGTGATTCGCATCCCGCAGTTTTCAAGCGATTTCAGCAAATTATAAATCAAATGTTCAGCTCTACCTGGACAGTCTTTTTGGTATTGGTACAACTTTAGCTTTTTTTTATTTTATATTTAGCCTTTTCTGCTATTTTTTTCTCATAGAAAAGGAATTGAGCTCATTTTACATCCTTCAAATATTTAGATCTCTTTAAACCTTTTACTGCTCCATTCACGTTTTGTTCTGCTTCAGCTTCTTTCAGCTTGCTTGTGCAAATTTAAACATTTTTTCAGCTACTTTCAGCTAATTTGAACTGTTTTGTGCTTCTTTCAGATAACTGCTGTACATTTTTGTGCTTCTAAGTTTTTTCTGCTAATTTCATCTTATGCTCCTTTCAGTTTAAATTTTTTGCTTTTTCTACTATTTCAGCTACTATATAGCTGTGTTATGCTAATTTAAACCTTTTCAGCCAATTCCACATTTATTTGCACTCATTTAAACTTTTTTCAGCCTAATTAAGCAACAATCTTCTCTCCACTTCCTTCTGGTGGTTTAAGCTTCTTTCTGCCATTTTAGCTACTTTTCATCAGTTTTTCGCTAATTTCAGCTTTTTTAGATATGGTAATTTCCACTTGGGCTAATTTCGGCTTCTTTCTGCCTAATTGAGCAAACCTGTTCTTTCTGCTTTC
This sequence comes from Garcialebias charrua, assembly GCA_038048925.1. Lineage (NCBI taxonomy): Eukaryota > Metazoa > Chordata > Actinopteri > Cyprinodontiformes > Rivulidae > Garcialebias > Garcialebias charrua. Next base: position 10,818 of record JBBPBX010003522.1, read on the forward strand.
TTCTGCTAATTTAAACTTTTTCAGCAACTTTTTATTATTATTTTTTGCATTTTTAGCTGTTTTAAGAAAAATTCAAGTTTTTCATGGTAATTTTTTTGCTGCTTTCAGCCTAATCATTTTCTTTCTGCTAATTTCAGCTTGTTGTGCTCCTTTCAGCTTTTTGTTGTTGCAAGTTTCAGCTTTTTCTGCTATTTCAGCTACCGTACTTTTTAGCTGTTTTGTGCAACAACAAAAAATTCCAGCTAATTCCATTCCCCCCATTTCGGCTCCTTCCACTTCCTTCTGGTAGTTTAAGCTTCTTTCTGCCTTCTCAGCTACTTTTCAACAATGTTATTTTTAATTTCATCTATTTTTTTATAGCAAATTTAATAAATTTTATGCTCATTTCTGCTTATTTAAATCTAATTAATCAAATGTGTTCCATCTGCTTTCTTCTGCTAACCTAGGCGTGTTCTTCCATTTCATCTGTTTTTCAGCAAGTTCTTCAGCAATAAGCTCTGCATTTTTGCAGGAAATGCATTTTCTCTGGTTGTTTGTCGCTCTTGGTAACAGTTGTAGAAACGTTTTAGTTTTTCATCTGAATGTCTGAGATCCCATCTTTGCACTGTGGGTCCTGGGATATCTGTGTTTACGTGGTGAAGGGGTGGTGTAGTTTGATGGATCTCAGATTGTGTTGCCATGGTGTTCCAGAGCAGCGGGACTCTCAGGTCTCCGTTATTCTTTATTTACATGTTGTGCGCGCAGCCGTTCTGCTGCGACGGACGAGAGAACATTTGATGGTTTGCGTCTGAGCGCTGCGTGTGTTTCTGCCCTCAGTACCCGATGACCTGAGTCCAGGGGAGCGACAGGAGCTGGAGAGCATCCGCCGCAGAAAACAGGAGCTGCTGCAGGACATCCAAGTAAGACAACTCCGTCAAACCGTTTCCCCTCCTCCTTTATCCATTTGACCAGTTTCTTTAAAGGTTCAGTCTGCAGTTTCTGTAGAACATCAGCACTTAGAAAAAATTTCAACAAGCAAAGCATTCTGATCCCTCCCCCTCAGAGCCATATATGGCTCTGCCCCCTTGTGGTCTGTTAAAATTCAAATTCAAGCTCTGTTTTTATTGGCTGATTCAAATTCAAGCTCGGTTTTTATTGGCTGGTTACAAACTTTGTTTTTATTGGCTGGAAAATGGCGGGTCACTTTTTCTTTTTAGAAATGCTTATTTACCACCTGGAGAAGCAAGGGGACAATATTTTTTTTTTGTTTTTTTCAGAGATTACCTCTCTAACATCAATCTAGTGACAGAGTGAAGAAATATGTTAAAAATACATTGTTAGAAAAGTTACATATAGTAGCTTTAAGAGCCGGGCGTCTAATAAAACTCTGCCTCTGATTAAAAACAGAAAAGACGGCAATGCTTATTTTAGCGCAGGAGCCAGAAACTTTTAGTCCGGAAAGATTAGTATGAATCACTTGTGTTCTGCTCCACATCAGAACTTTAAATGAGAGAGCAGCTGATATGTAAGACTGAGTTATGGCAGGGATTTAGTCACATCTCTTCTCAGTTCATCAGTAAAGCACAAATCGCCATGTGGTGTTCACACACTTGATAATATAAAGCAGCACTTGGCAACACCAACTTGTCTTAAACATGATAAAACCAAAACATCTCTGGGTTGAATGAAGGTTCATCAATCAGATAAGGCTCATGTTCACATGATGATGGGCGTCTGCCTCACAAGGATTAGTTTCCACCAGAGAGCGTGTTTATTTTATTCTGTGAATGTTTATGAAGCGTTCACTCCGTTGTGATCCATTTTTCTTCCGTACGTTTTACGGCATCTTCCTCGTTCAACAATTTTCATGCTATTTCAACAAATCATGAATCAAAACGTTCATTTCTTTCAGGACAATCCTGCTGTGACTTTTGGTGTTGGTGTAGCTTTAGCTTTTTGGAATATAGAAATATTTAGCCTTTTATGCCACTTTTTTGTTTTGTTTTCATAGGAAATGAATTGAGCTTATTTTACATCCTGTTTACTGCTCCTTTCACATTTTGTTCTGCTTCAGCTTCTTTCAGCTTCCTTGTGCAAATTTATTTTTTACAGGTACAGTAATTCCAGCTGTTTTGTGCTCCTTTCAGATTTCTGCGAACAACATTTTTGTTTAACTTTTTCTAATTTCAGCTGGTTTCTGCAAGTTTCAGCTTTTTCAACTATTTCAGCTACCATTTAGCTTTTTAGGCTAATTTTAGCTTTTTCAGCTAATTCCGCTTTTGTTGCACCCTTTTTAAAAAAATTCAGCCTAATTCAGCAAAAATGTGCGCTACCTTTTTTTCTGGTAATTCAAGCTTTTTTCTGCAGCTTTTTGCTAATTTCAGCTTTTTTCAGATAATTTCCACTTTTCTGTGCTCATTTCTGCTTCTTTTAGCCTAATTGGGCAAACATTTTTCTGCTTTCTAAGCTAATTTAAGCTTGTTCTACCTTTTCAGCTACTTTTTAGCTTTTTATTTTATTTTTTTTAGCTAATTTCATCTGCTTTCAAATAAATGTAAGTTTTTGGTAATTTATGCTACTGTCAGCCTAATTAATTTTTTTTTTGCTAATTTCAACTTATGTTCCTTTCAGCTTCTGATAGTTTCAGTTATTTCAACGATTTAGCTGTTTTTATGCTAATATTACTGTAGCTTTTTCCAGCTAATTCTACATTATTTGCACTCATTTAAACTTTTGTGTACTTTCTTATTTCTGTTGCTGATTTATGCTTGTTGTTCAGTTTCAGCTATGTTTCAGCATGTTTTTTTAAAGCTAATTTCAGCTGTTTTTCAGCAACTTCTTCTGCACTGCATTTTCACAGGAAATGCAATCTCTCCAATTCCATTTTATTTTATAAGACTTTGACTCTCCCCCAAAGTGTTCAAAACAACCAGTTGGACAAGTTTGAATGTCTGTACTCTGTAATGTAATCTTACATTTTAATCTTTCTCACATTATACATGGAATAATCTGGTTCCTCTCCTGCTGCGGATTAGACCGTTAGCTGAACTTCCCACCTGAACGTGCTAAAATTAGCTACAAGTGAAACAAACGTCAGCAGGAAATAAATGATTTAATCACTTTTCAGTTTTTCTTTCAGACTTTGGGATTAGATTGAGAGACATCAGATTTTAAACCAGAGATTAGATATTTAACTTTATTGGGATTAAGCTGCCGTTTTCAATTTTGAACATTTCTGTTGGGACTCGCTCCACATTCACCACAGTAAAAAATAATTTTCAAACCTCACAAGTAGCACTTAAGATTTTAGTTTTAGTGCCTCTATAAGTCTAAAATGATTGTTTTATAAAACGAAAAGTTACTTTATATGTTGTTAGATTATTGTCAAGTTAATTTCTGTCTCCTGTGATAAGAGAAGAAAATCAGCTCAAATATAAATATTTGGACCCTCACCATCCCAAACCTCTTATATTTTACATGAAACGGAAATAAATTATTAAAATCTCAGATTTAAAGGTTTGAGCATCAAGAGTTTGATTATTCCTCAAACGCCACAGTCTAGAAAACTATTCTTATTTTTTAATTAATTCATCATATTACACGACATTTTACAGAAAAGACAAGATTATGAAACAAGGATTTTGCAGTTAAAAAAATCAGAAGTGGTTTTCAGTTTCTAGATTTCTTTATAGTTTGAATATTTTTGTGTTTCCACACATTTTTGGCGACAAAAGTCTAAATTTAGGCTAATTCTGGTATAAACTTTATGTTAAAAAAAAAAAAATAATAATTATTTTGCTGAGTAACATTTAAATTTAAAATGCCAAAATTAATTTAGCCAACACTGTTTATTCACATTTTGTCTTTATTTAAGCCTTGAATATTAATTTTCTCTGCTGAACGTCTTTAGCTTGTCGTCCTGGCAGCGAACTTGGATTTAACATAGTTTCATCCGTTGGAAATGTCTGAAAGCCCAAACCAGCAGATGTTTTTCTGTTTGGCGTTGTTTGCATTTTTCTCCCTCATTGTTTAAATTCCAGACGGTAACTCTGTCTGTCGTGTCCTTGAGTCCATGTGGACGTCTGTGTCTCCTGGACATGAAGGCTTCAGGGAGGTGTGTGTGTTACTGTACACAGTCGGGACAGACGATCCTTTTTGTTTGGGGGATGTGGACCCCCTCGTGTATATTTGTGTGCTGCCTGGAGGGACAGTTACCTCCTGCGTCTGCTCCGTTCACAGCCCTAAACAAATAATCAAAAGTGCCTCCGTCTGCGCTCCAATCCTTATAATTCAATAAAAACCTGAACCGACCAAATGAACAGGAACCGCCTTTGGTTTATATCTAATAGCGTGAAGACAATATTGTTTTTATGCTGGTTATGAGGCGCTGACAACAGAATATATTAATGTTTTTTGTTTATTTGTTGTGTTGTGGCTTAAACCACATTTTTAAAAAATCACAAATGGTCCTTTTTCAGTTAAGTTGTTCAAATTTATTTGTTTTTTTTTTTGTTTTAAGTGATAAAAGGTCTATCTTTGGGTTCTGGAAGAGTTTAATGCATGTTTTTAATTTGTATAATTTGGAAAGCACAATAATTATCTCAGCCTTCTAGACACAGAATTAAATTAGCTGCTGTTATCTGTTGGTAAACTTGTTTTCTGTTTTATTAGCCTGAAAATTGACCAGGAATAAATTAAGATGTATTGAGCTGTTGTAAATCACCTTTTCCCGTTAGAGTAGGAAATTAAAGTTTAGTGCCCTATATTGTTTGTACTTTTACAATAAATTAGATTTGCGTTGATGGAAACCTGAGCAAGAATTAGATTTTATTACGTCATTTTGGATCCAGCTGGTGAAATATTTAGTAGAAAGTATTTTATCAAGGTTCCTGTAGGGTTCCTTCATGTCTGCAGGCATGTGATGAATGAGGAAACCTTGAGTTCATCGTTCCAGAGAGTTCTGGAGGTCCGAGGCCGATTCCTGACCTTCAGCTTCATAAGTGTCAGGAACAGAACGTGCGGTGTTCATGTTAAACAGTTTTTATCTGTTTGCACATCGAAGAGTTCAGCTCACTCAGGAAATCTGTGGTGATTTCTGTAACTATTATACTTTTCAGATTATTTTGTTGACAAATATTTCACCCCCCAGTAGCTCAGTGGAGTCTTGAAACCCTGAGGCTGCAGGTTCGAGCCCGGGTTACGGTTTCCAAAATGTATTGTGTATGCTGTTTTTAGTTTTATCTAGCCTTTTCCATCTTTTAGATTATAGTTAACCTTTTAGCTATTTTTCTGTTTTAGCTAGTGTTTTTTTCTTTAAAGGTCAACTGACATGATTTTTGTACTATTCATAAAATTGCTCAATATATATATATATTTTATCCATGTAAGTAAGTAAGTAAGTAAAGTTTATTTATATAGCACTTTTCGCAGATAAAATCACAAAGTGCTGTACAACATAAAAAAATAAAATAAAATAAAAATTAAAATAAACAGAAGAATTACTGTATTAAAATCTGATTAATCAAAACAATAAGAACAGCTGATAAAAACAAGAACAATTGATAAAAACACTCAATAAAAACATTTATCTAAAAGCTTGTCTGAATAAAAGTGTCTTGAGCTGGGTTTTAAAGGAATCAATAGAGGTGGTCACACGAAGAGACAGGGGCAGGGCATTCCACAGCCGGGGGGCTACGGCCTGAAAGGAAAGGTCACCCCGAGTTTTAAACCGGGTCTTAGGGACCTGTAGAAGGTTCAGTGCTGAAGAACGAAGGGTGCGGGCTGGAGAATAGGGGATCAGCATTTCTGTGATGTATTGGGGGGCCTGTCCATTTAACGCTCTAAAAGTTAATACCAAAATTTTAAAATGAATTCTAAATTTAACAGGGAGCCAATGTAGATCATATAAAACCGGTGTGATGTGAGACCTTCTATTTGTTCCTGTTAAAAGCCTCGCAGCAGCGTTCTGGACCAACTGGACACGAGCGACAGCAGACTTATTAAAACAAGTAAAAAGTGAATTGCAGTAATCTAAACGAGAAGAGATAAAAACATGAATAATCATCTCCAGGTCAGATTTGGATAAAATTGCCCTCAGTTTAGAAATGTTCCTCAGGTGATAAAAGCAGTTTCTGACCAGGAGCTTTGAATGTTTGTCCAAAGACATTGACTGGTCGAACTGAACACCAAGGTTTCTGAGGCTCGGCTGAGAAGAGGAGCCCAGAGAACCGAGGTGTTGCTTGATTAGAGGAACTTTCTGTTCAGGGGCAATGATCAGGGTTTCAGTCTTGGCAGAATTTAACTGAAGGCAGTTGTTGGCTAACCACACCTTAATCTGGGACACGCAGTTTACTAATTCATCTAACTTGTGTAATTCTGAGTCATTGAAGGAGCAGTAGAGTTGAATGTCGTCAGCATAGAAATGGTAAGAGACATTTCTGAAGCTATTTATAATCTTTGCAAGTGGTGTGATGTAAATAATGAACAGAATAGGACCCAAGACTGAACCCTGAGGAACACCATACCTTAACGGAGAGGTCTTAGACTGTATGTTATTCACAAACATTGAAAATTTTCTGTTGTTCAAATAAGAGGAAAACCACTTCAAAACAGTTCCAGAAAATCCTAATTCATGTTGTAGTCGATGTATCAGAATTGTGTGGTCGACTGTATCAAAAGCTGAAGAAAGATCTAATAAAATCAAAACACTGCTCTGACCAGAGTCTGCAGCCATCAAAATGTCATTGGATACTTTTAATAAGGCAGTTTCAGTGGAGTGCATTTTGCGAAAACCAGATTGAAACTTGTCCAGAATATTATTACTTTGCAAGAAAGTATTCAACTGTGCAGTAACTAACTTCTCCAAAATTTTAGCAAGAAAAGGTAATTTTGATATTGGCCTGTAGTTGCAGAGCTCAGTGGGGTCCAAATTGGGCTTTTTCAAAATCGGATTTAAAACTGTTTGTTTCAAAAAACATGGAACTGACCCTGTAGAAAGAGAAATGTTAATTAATTTTGCTACATGGGGACTGATGCTATCTGACACCTTTAAAAACAGTGATGCGGGGACAGCATCTAGCACACAGGAGTCCTGAAAGGCGCTTTTAAATAAAATGATTATTATTATTATTTAAATATGTTCGTTTTTGCAAACAAAATGATAAATCACTTTAATTTTGCTTTAAAAGTGATTTTGAACTTCAAGCCGTGTTTAATCATGGGAAATCTGATTACACGACGAACGCACCATCTGTGACGTAGTGAGAGGCAGAGGGCTCTGGTCTCTTTAATAGCGGACAATTTAAAACCCGACTAATTTATCAATCTATGTGAAGATTTGAGCTATTTGTCTTCATTTTGGGAAGCAGAAAATAGTTTGGGTGATGGAACAAGAAACAACAGGATCTAATTTAGGTCTGATGCTGTATCAGACTGACCTTCATGTCGAGCTGCTCACACGCGCGCACTGTGACAAGCCCAGAGCTCTGCCTCTCACTACGTCACAGATGGTGCGTTTGCGTGTAATCGGATTTCCCATGATTAAACACGGCTTGAAGTTCAAAATCACTTTTAAAGCAAAATTAAAGTGATTTATCGTTTTGTTTGCATAAAGGAACATATTTAAATGAAAAAAGATCTATATTTTGAGCAATTTTATGAAAATTAAAAAATCATGTCAGTAAGGCTTTAAGTTTGTAGTTAGCCTTTTGTCACTTTTAGCTAGTGTACTGTAGTTGGCTTTTTATTTACCAGTAGTTACTTTTGTATTTTTAGCTAGTTGGCCTTTTAAAACTTTTTTTGCGTTTGGCTATAATTTTGCTTGTTTCGTTAGGTTTGCTTATTTTAGCTTTTAAGATTTTATTGTACCTACTTTTTATTTAGATTATTTTAATTTTACATTTTTATACTTTTGGCTTTTAGTTAGCCTTTTGAAAACTATGTTCGCTAGCTTTTAGCGTTTAACTTGAACAACTCAGTTTCAGCAGCTTCTGCACTCTTTCGGCTCTCTCGCTGGATCTTCTTCACAGAATATATTTTCTGAACAGTAAAGAGGATTTTTTTTTGGCTGCTACAGAAGCAGAAACTGTAAATGCAGCTTTAAAGGAGACCACAGATATGTTTTTAAAATTTTTATGGTATTTCTTTGGGGTTACCAGACACTGTTTATTCAATTTAATACACAAAATAATTCTTAGATAATCAATTATACCCTTTTTAATTCTGCCATTTTTAACTTTCGTTTTGAACAACCGGTTTATGATAATGAGATCTCGTGGCACGCCCTTCAAAGTTCTGCTTGCATTAACTCCGCCCTCCAAAGGCAGACGAGGACTGAGACTGAGCTGAACTGGACCACGACAGATCAGAGTGTACAAGTTGTCGTGTCATTTTTTATTCTTCCTCTGTAATCAAAGTCAAAGTCAACTTTATTGTCAGATCTGCAATATGTACAGTGCAGGACATACACAGGACCGAAATTGCGTTTCTCTCAGTCCCTCGGTGCAACAGTAAACATCTAAACATTGAAACACTGAAACATATAATAATAGACATAAGCATAAAAATAGTAAAACTAACACTGTCCTGAGTTTTTGCATACTAGTATAAAAAAAGAGTATAAAAAGTATAACTAAAATAAACTAAAGGTTTCTAGCATTGACATTTGCAAAGTGGCAAAGCAGCGTATGAGTCAATGTACACAGTATATGTATGAGGTAGTAGTTGATGTTGTTATAGAGGCAAAAAGTGGCATATGCAGTAAGGCACATTGGGCATCCCTAAATAAGACCGTTCAGAGCACACTGTATATGTACCAGCAGTGGTGTAGATATTAGAGTAGTGTAAATAAATGTAAACAGTAGTAATTACATGTAAGCAGTAGTAATAAAAGTAAACAGTATTAATAAATGTAAACAGAGAATGTAAACAGTATTATGATTATAGGCAGTGATGTAATACAGACATTAGTGCAAGTATGAGAAGTAGTGCAAACTGTATGAGCACATGACCGAGAGTTTAGTGAAAACCCGTTTGATGACACAGAGTCTAGTGTTAAAAACTTTGTGTTGAGTGATAATATGTGAGAAAGTTTTAGTGTTAAGGCAGTTCAAATGGGAGGGGAGGCAGAGCAGGCAGAGTGTTTAGCATTCTGACTGCCTGATGAACAGAGCTGTCTCTCAGTCTGCTGGTTCGAGCCTGGAGACTCCTCAGTCTCCTCCCTGATGGCAGCAGTCTGAAGCAGCTGTGTAGTGGGTGTGTGGGATCACCTGCCATGCGGTGGGCTTTCCGAGTGAGGCGTTTGCTGTGTAAGTCCTGCAGTGAGGGCAAGGAGGTGCCCACGATCTTCTCAGCTGCTCTCACAATGCGCTGGAGGCTCTTGCGGCATGATGCAGTACATGCACCAAACCACACAGTGATGCAGCTGGTCAGGACACTTTCTATGGCACCTCTGTAGAAGGTGCTCATGATGGGGGTTGAAGCTCCAGCCCTTTTCAGCTTGCGGAGAAAGTAGAGACGCTGGTGAGCCTTCTTGCCAGTGATGCAGTGTTCCTGCTCCAGGACAGGTCCTTGAGACGTGCACTCCCAGGAACTTGGTGCTGTCTACTCTCTCCACTGCGGTGCTGTTGATGGTCAGAGGGGCATGTTGGGCATCCCTCTTCCTGAAGTCCACAACAATCTCCTTTGTCTTCTCCACGTTGAGAGTGAGATTGTTGTGTCCGCACCACAAGGCCAGCGGCTCACCTCGTTCCTGTAGTCCGTCTCATCGTTGTTGCTGATGAGACCTACCACTGTTGTGTCGTCCGCAAACTTGATGAAGTGGTTGGAGCTGTACGATGGTGTGCAGTCGTGTGTTAGCAGGGTGAATAGAAGGGGGCTCAGCACACATCCTTGTGGGGCCCCTGTGTTCAATGTGATGGTGCTAGATGTGTTACTCCCGATCCGTACTGTCTGTGGTCTCCCGGTCAGGAAGTCTAGCAGCCAGTTACACATTGAGGTGTTCAGCCCCAGACTGTCCAGTTTAAGGATGAGCTGTTGGGGGATGATGGTGTTAAATGCCGAGCTGAAGTCGATGAACAACATTCTAACATAAGAGTCCTTCGTGTCCAGATGTGTGAGAGCTGTGTGAAGGGCAGAGGAGATGGCATCGTCGGTTGAGCGATTAGGTCGGTATGCAAATTGGAAGGGATCCAGGGAGGCAGGGAGGACAGATGTGATGCTTTTCATGACTAGCCGTTCAAAGCACTTCATCAGGATGGGGGTGAGTGCTACTGGGCGATAGTCATTGAGGCATGCGGGCGTTGCCTTCTTTGGGACAGGGATGATGGTGGTGGCTTTGAAACAGGTGGGGACGATGGCCTGGCTCAGTGAGATGTTAAAGATGTCCGTGAAGACCGCTGCGAGTTCCCCTGCACAGTCCTTCAGCACACGACCAGGTATGTTGTCAGGACCAGAGGCCTTCCGGGCGTTAATCTTTATGAATGATCGCCTTACGCTGTCTGAGGACAGCGTCAGCACCTGGCCATCAGGAGAGGGGGGGAGTTTATGTGCTGGTGTGCTGTTACTTGCCTCGAACCGAGCAAAAAACTCATTCAGTTCATTCAGCGCAGAGGCTGAGCTGTCACAGGTCTGGGGGGGTGGTTTGTAGTTTGTGATGGTCTGTATTCCCTGCCACAGACTGCGTGTATCCCTGCTGTCCTTGAAACGGTGAGCTATTTTCCCAGAATACTGCTTCTTTGCCTTTCTGATGCCCCGGTCCAGGTTGTTTCTGGCTGCCCTCAGGCCCACCTGATCTCCCGCTTTGAAGGCAGCATTCCTGGCTCTCAGGAGTCTGTAAACCTCAGCTGTCAGCCATGGCTTCTGGTTAGCCCGAACAGTGATGGTTTTAAGGTTGGTTACATCATCAATGCACTTGGTGATGTATGAACATACAGTGTCTGAGTACTCCTGGAGACATGTGGTGTTGTTTGTGGTAGCAGCTTCTTTGAACATACTCCAATCTGTGGTGTCAAAACAGTCCTGGAGTGCCTCTGAAGACCCCTCTGGCCACACTCGTATCTGCTTGCGGACTGGTTTTGTGACTTTCACCAGTGGCCTGTATGCTGGCTTTAGCATAACACAGATATGGTCAGAAGCACCAATGTGGGGGAGGGGGATGGCTCTGTAGGAATTTTTCATGGTGGTGTAAACCTGGTCCAGGGTGTTGTTTCCTCTTGTTGCAAAGTTTATGTTTCTGTATGTTTTTGGAAGAACACTCTTTAAATCTGCATGGTTGAAATCACCAGCCGTGATGAGAAAAGCATCAGGATGGGCTGTTTGTTGCTCACTGATGTGCAGATATAGTTCATTTAGTGCCTCACCTCTATCTTTGCTGTTGGAGCTTGGGGGGATATATACAGCAACAATCAAAACAGCTGTAAACTCCCTCGGTAAAAAGAACGGTCTGCATTTAATAGTCATGAACTCCACTAAATGTGAGCAGTGTTTGTAGACCACAGCAGCATCACGACACCATGCGTTGTTGATGTAAACACAGAGCCCCCCTCCCCTTGTCTTACCTCCCTCGAGGGTTCGGTCCGCTCTGTAGCATGTTAGCTGCTCCAGCTGAATAGCATGGTCCAGAACGTTGTTGTTGAGCCACGTTTCCGTGAATACAAACACACAACAGTCTCTCACAGTCTTTTGTGTCGTTCGCAGCAGGCGTATATAATCCAATTTGTTGTCCAAGGAGCGCACGTTAGCCAGAACCATGGATGGGATCGCCGGCCTGTGTGGGCTAGCTGCTAGCCTAGCTCTGATACCTCCGCGTTTACCCCGCTTCTGTTTCCTGTCACGCCGCTTGTGGCGTTTCCATGGCGGGCGCGGTGAAGCGTCACGCCGCTTGTGGTACTTCCACGGCGGGCGCGATGGAGGGAAGGTCGGGGCTGGCTTCCAGAGCAGCTCGCAGTCACGAAGCTGATGTAACTCCACCTCGAGCTCATGTAGCTTCTCCTGAAGTTCGCTGTTTATTCCCAAATGAGCGGTTTTTCCGACATCAAGCAGGAATTCACGGCTATACTTGCGTTCTTGAACACGTAGACAAGACAAAGACGTGCCGGCAAATTGCGGCGTGCAGGACAAGACAGACGAAAGCACCGTGTTGCTGGGAGAGAGAGAAGCCGCAACGTTTGCACGCGCCGCCATGTTGGAAATGTCTCCTCCTCCTAATGTCTCCTCTGACTCTCCCACCCTCTGTCTGTGCGCGCGAGCTGGATGGAGCAAAGCACACACACACACTCACAGCGGGGCTATCTTTTTATCTGTGTTTCTCCGAGGAGCCGTGCTGGCCCGACACACACACACACTCACACAAACATGCACACATCTGTTCCCATCTGAAAACTATCAATTTTAAATCTGCTTAGTGCTCCATTATCTGCGCCAGGAGTTTAAAAAAAAAAGGGGGGGGGAAAAAAAAGATCATGGACAAGATGCGAACCCAGGTCTCCCGAGTGGCGTTCGAGCGCGCTAACCACTCAACCAAACTGGCAGTTGTACGAAAGTAGTCCTTCATCGTATAAGAAGTGTAATTCTTCTACGGTAATGTCGCCTGGACATTGCCATTAAAAATAAAATTAAGCCACGCATCTCTGCTCTCTGAGACTGGAAGAGTGTGTATCAACACATGTTGTGTAATGCAGCCAACAACGCAACATTTAACTTTAGGAGCCATTCTGCTGAGATGAACTATTCTTCTTCTTCTCCATTTGATTTATGGCGGATCGCAAACAACTGTTAGGTGCATACCGCCACCTAGTGTGCAGGCTGAGATGAACTCAGGAACCGCGTGGGTGGAGCATTACCAGGGGTTGCTAGGTGACGGGGGCGGGACAAAGGTTGGGATGGGTTGTGGCTGTGGGTTGTGGCTGCGGTTTGTGACGTAACAAACCGCAGGAAGTGCAATCGGGCCGTTTCTATCTAAGATAAATAAATATACTTATAGTAAATAAACCACTGGGTGCATTTTTTTGGCCTTAGGACTGTTTTTTTATGAAGTAAATACCCAAAGTTGAGTACAAAAACATTAAAAAGTGAATTTTGCATCTGTGGTCCCCTTTAAATGTACCAAATACATAATGACAAAAAACAAAAGAGTCCAAACCAAAACAAAGCTCCTCTGTAGGCTGGTCCAGAGTAAGATTTAAAAAGTGTTTTCAAGTTCTCTGGGACTGATGGGTAACAAAATATTCCAGTAATGGACACTGAGGACAGCGTCCTCTTTTGAGAGTGTTGCCATGGAAACGCATCATACTGTATGTGAAGGTGAACAGATTCACTCAGGGTTTAACAGAGGCAGCGGTCTAGACTACTTCTGTTTGTTTCCTTTAATTATCCAGGCCCATTCTTTTCTGCCAACTCGGTCTCTCCATCCGTTTCCTCCTCAGAACCTCACTCTCTGAGCCTGAACGTTCATGTCTCCCCAGTGTAGACTGGTGGTAGACTGATAATGGCTGCACCTCGTGTAGTTTCAGTTTGACGCTTCAGCCTGCGTGACGTTCATGAAATCTGTAATTTACTGTAAAATAATAACTCAAAGCGTCTCCCGGAGGTGTTTGGTGAAGGGTCAAGAGGTCACATGACTGCTGTTTCTGAACAAACTCTTCCTGTCTGTCTGCTCCCAGAGGCTGAAGGATGAGATCACAGAAGTGACCAATGAGATCGAAAACCTGGGCCTGACTGAAGAGAGGTGAGGTATCACTGTTACCATTCCTGTGCTTCGTGCGTACACACAGCCACTCGGCTCAAAGTACACATGGAGAAAACCGAGAAATGACCAACAGATGTATAGTTTATCAGACGTTTTGGTCACTTTCAGTGCAATGGTTTAAAACGGACGAGAGTTAAATCCGTGCATATTCCTCTCCATAATCCAATAAATAAAGGCATTATTGTGCAGTAATGACAGGTTGTCAGAGCTGTTTTTGTTTTGTTTGTAGGAAAAGCATGCAGAGAAATAAACAGATGGCCATCGGCCGGAAGAAGTTCAACATGGACCCCACAAAGGTGAGAGTTCAGTCGAGAGGTTTTCCATCGACAGCCATGTGTGAAATGTCATTTTCAATTTAAGAATAAGCTTTTTGCATTGACCACTAGGCCTGTCGCAATAAACAATAAACCAATTAATCGTATGATAAATGAAAATTATCAACCTCATTTTCATTTACCGGCTTTATTGTTTGTTTGTGTCTCTTTCTGACGACACTGGATGACAAAAATTCCACTACGGTGCTCTTCACTGACCCCTCCATGTCTCTTTCCTCTTTAATATCCATTTTAACTTTCCTGAATCGCGTTTTTGGATGGCTAAAAGCAGCTACCGGTAAGCTACAAGCTAAGCTAACAGGTTGACATTGGGGAGGAAAAAAACCTCTGTCTTTTCGAAGCTCTAAAATTCACGGTTGAAACCAGTGCCTGTGTGTAAAAAGTTTTTCTCTGCAAAAAGAAGCTGAGAACTTGTTTACTGTTTTTTTTTAATTATTATTTTTATTAAAAGCTGGCAAATGCTATGCTGAAGAGCTCTAACCACACTGAGCATCCGCCATTTTGAGAACTGAAAAACAGAAATGAGAGACAGCCCATGTCACGTCAAGGGGCTTCCCTCCCATTTAGAGACGCCTCCCTCACTATCCATCCTTTGGTTCAAACAGTCTCATACTGCAATGCAGTGGTCAAAAAAGGTACTACAAAAAATTTACCAACATTTCTTCTTAAATTTGACAATAATTTCTAATTGTCAAATGTCAAACAATATTATCATTTATCACAATAATTTCTGAGACAATTAATCGCCCAGCAAAATGTGTTATCGTGCCAGGCCTATCTTCATCTATCTTACTTTTATTTGATACTCTGAGGTCTGTGTATTAACAGAGCGATACCTTTTAGTCTCTTAGAGGATTTTTGCTGTAGAACTGGATCTTCACTGTTATTTAAGATTATTTTTTGCTTACATTTTTATTGCTAGCAATGTTTTGTCTGTCAAAAACATCATTGCTGGTGGAATTTTAAACGACTCTGAAAGCAATCGCTGGATTTACGTGTCAAGTCGACTAACATTTGGAGTCATGCCAATTAAAAATGTTTGCCGCAGCCATCTGAACTTGATGACAGAAAAATGGCTACAACATGGTCAAATTTACAGGTTTTGACTTAAAAAGTGGTAGTAGCTGAGAGTCATTCCTAACAAACATCCTAACTTTATAAGCATAATTAATTTAAATAGTCTAAAACTGGCCTGGATAAAAACCATTAATGAATTAAAGTATTTTGGATCCAAAACGACCACTCACTGCTCTCATCACTTAACATTTATTTTTATTTTTGCGTTTTAGATTGTAATGTTCTGAATGTTTTTTTTTCCCCCAGGGGATTCGCTTCCTGATTGACAGCTTGCTGCTGAAAAACACGAGCGAAGACATCGCACAATTCCTCTACAAGGGGGAGGGGCTTAATAAGACCGCCATCGGAGACTATCTGGGAGAGAGGTGAGCAGTGGTACTGGTGTTTAATTAATGAGACTTTTCACAGCCACGCGTACAGATGTTCAAGTTTTAAAGAACTTAAAACTTTAGACTGCTTCTGAATGAAAGAAGAGTTTGTCTTATTATTGTGAGATCTGTTTTTATCTCCTCTCTTTCTTCTGGTTGTTCCCGTGCGTGTTTTGTGTTTTGGTGTGATGTTTATGCAGGGATGAGCTGAACATCAAAGTCCTGCACGCCTTCCTGGAGTTGCACGAGTTCACAGACCTGAACCTGGTCCAGGCTCTCCGGCAGTTCCTCTGGAGCTTCAGGCTGCCGGGCGAGGCTCAGAAGATCGACCGCATGATGGAGGCGTTCGCCCAGCGCTACTGTCACTGCAACGTCGGAGTGTTTCAGAGCACCGGTATACAAAACCCGTATAAAAGTCCAATCCTTTAGAAGTTACTTTTTGAATAATTTATCCCCGTCGTGTGCAGAAGTTTCTGTTTAGTTATAAAGTTTGCAATCGAGCTCAAAATGGCCGTTCTGACACTTTTCTGAACCCGTTTTCAGATACGTGTTACGTGTTGTCGTTCGCCGTGATCATGTTGAACACGAGTCTACACAACCCCAACGTGAAGGACAAACCGTCCGTGCAGAGGTTCACCGCCATGAACAGAGGCATCAACGACGGAGGAGACCTGCCCGAGGATCTGCTCAGAGTGAGTCAGCTTTTGTTTTCGTCGTTGGAAAAATAAAATTCCATCTGTGGATCGCCGTCGTGGTCGTTGCTCTGAGTTTAGTTCTTGGAACTTTTTTTTTACAACTAGACAGCAGTGTATTTTACAAATCTGCTTTAAAATCTTTGCATGGATCTGTTTTTATCTCCAAATCAATGTTCTGTATTGTCATTCACATCACATGTGGTACATGAGGTGGAATGAAATCGTGTACACAGGGTCCCAGTTACATCCAACAATAGCAAAAATATAAATTGTAAAATGAAACGGTAAATAAGGATCCAAGATATAAAAATAATGCTAAACCAATGCCAAAAGATTTGAAAGATGTGCCGAATGTGCTGAAACGGAAGATTTAGGTTTTATTTTTTGTATAAACAGACAAAATATTTTCAATAATGAATAAACGCATGTAAAATGGGATTTTGTGAGAGATTACGTGTAGGTTTTGTGAATGACTCTCGGCTACTACCGCACCAAATGTTAGCTCCTTAACCACAATTTAGCAGTTTTTTAAAAGTCAGTTAGCTGTGACTCATTATAGACGTACATCCAATGGTTTTAAATGCATGCATCAACGTGTGGCACATGGACTGCACAGCTGCAGAAAGAAAATCTTTGCAGAGAGTGGTGAAGGCTGCACAGAAGTATGTTGGAGTCACCCTCCCCCCCATCACAGACATCTACACCTCTAGATTCAGGAAGAGAGCCACCTGCAACATGAAGGACCCCACTCACCCAGCACGCATACTTTTTGCCCGCTCCCTTCAGGCAGAAGGTTGAGTTAGGTGTAGAACCACTAGACTGAGGAACAGCTTCTACCCTGAAAATGACTCATAAATCCGTTCCTTTCATTCTAGAATTTCGCCGCTCGGGGTGGCTCCATGTTGGAGCAGCCGTTTCTTTCATTCTGAGTTATTGCTTTTGAAAACGTTAATCCCTCTTTTTTTTCTGGATACATCTCTTTTTTCTGGAGGATTATTTACTCTGGTATCAGATGCTGTGCACCTGGAAAGATTTTTTTTTTTTACTGACACATTTTTACTGTAGGACATTTGTTATGATGCGTAACCATGTCAACAAGATGTTTTTTATAACAACCAGGAGCAGCTGATTAGCATCTCAAACATAGGCGTAGATCCTGGGGGGGTCGGGGGGGTCCGGACCCCCCCAATCTTGGGGAAATATAGATCTGTCCCCCCCAATAATTCAATAAAGGAAATCGTGTCTTTAAACAATATAAATATAAAAAGGCAAAAAAAGAGAGAAATCCGCCATTATTCTAAAAAAAAAGAAGGAAATTTTGCCCACCCCCCCTTCTCTGTTGGCAAATGGTTTAGTCCAATGTTTACAAGGAACAACAACAGCAGCGGAGGTCACAGGCTCGCGGAGCCGCTGGTGGGGAGTGAGCTGCTGCACAAAGTACTAACTTCCAGTAAGTAGCTACTTAAAACATAGGTGACAGTGACTGGGAGGAAAAGGTCTTTCACAGTGTTGAAAGACAAGTGTGTCTGTGCATCATTAGTGGCTGTAGCAACAGAAAAACACTTTGGAGCGTCACTTCATCAGCTAACACACTAGCTTCAATGCTAACTAGCTCCCTGGTGGCTCTGCAACAGACAGTAGAATCTCAGAGCAGCTTTGAGCAGGATGGATTCACATTCATCATATTTTCAGGTGTGGAGCTCTTGAAAGAAGTAATGATAAAATATGTGAAAGATAATTAATTAAAAAAGAGTAGAGAAGATGTGATGATTAGTTAAAATGATTTCATATGTGTAGCACTTTGTTGCAGCTGTGGTTGTTTTAAGGGCTTTAAATTATTATTATAAAAAATGTTGAGGATCAATACTTATGTCACATGGTTAATTAAAAAATGTCACTGTTTATTATATTACATTATTGATATTTTGTATCTGCAACTGGAACATTTTATTCTTAATAGGTTCTTAAAAAATGCTACAGATTTGTTAAGGCATATTTTGAATGAATGTTACAAACGTGTTCATTTCTACAAAACAGTTAATAAAATATTTATAAAATACAACGAATTTCAAATGTTACAAACTGAGTTTAACATAAAAGAAATAGTGTTTATGTTTAAATATCAGTTAATAAGTAATCCATTATGCCCCCTTGTTTAGGACTGGAACCAATCTCAGCTGCTTTTGGGTGAAGGCAGGGACACCCAAGACAGGTCTCCAGTCCATCACAGAGACAGACAAAGAGACAAACAACCATCCACACTCCCAGTCAAAGCTAAGAACAATTTACATTTGCACAGAAGAACCAAAACATTATTCAAACTGAGGACTCAAGTTCTTGATTGAGAGTTCTAATCACTACTGGTAATTATCAATAATAATTGATCATATTTACCAAGCTAAAGCATTGTGTGGAGTCTTTAATAATACAGACCAGATCAGATGTGATCAGGCAGTCATATATTCACATGTATGTAAATGTATTATTATTAATACTATGATTAAAGTTGAACCATGCAAATTTGTTTGGAACGAACAAGTGGACCTTTGTGCCTCTTGGTTCCACTGAAGTAGCTCTCAGTCTCAAAAAGTTTGGTGACCCCTGCATTAAAGTATTTCTTCTCCTTGAAAACTGTTTTCTTTTTAAGCATTAAGATTTTGGGAAGATGTTGTACCAGATTATCAGTGACACTGACCACAGCAATCTATGAATACAAGCCAAACTGAAATTTAAACAATATTTAGAGGGGACCTATTTTGCAAAATTCTCATTTTGCCACTTGTCATTATTTGTCGTCTATTGTACTGCAGATTGAACACATTACATTTTTTAACAAGAGTAATGAGTATCACTGTTGTACTGATTAATAGTAGTATTAAGACTACTAAATAAAATACATGCCATTTAAATCAATATTATTGTTGATTATTCTGCATAGTATATGCATGCAGTTTGGATAAACTTCCCTCTGTACATTTTGCATTACATTTCACTGTAACTTTGCCGACCCCCCCAAAATTGCTCTTAAAAAATTTCCCTGTTTATGGTCCCCCCCAATAATGAGATGAAATCTACGCCCTTGATCTCAAAAGCTCAAATACCTCAACTACAGCCCCAAATCCCAAATGAGTTGAAAAGGAGGCGCCATGGACGAATTCCTGTCAACCTGGCAGCGGTGCTCGAGTACCCGACCACCGAGATCCTGGAGCTGGTGGGAAACTCGGCTCGTGACAACAGGAGGACCGGCATCATCCCCCAGCACCTTCAGCTGTCTGCCTGTGGTGACGAAGAGCTCCGCAGAGGAGTGGCCATCGCTCAGGGAGGAATTCTGCCCGGCATTCGGGCGGTCCTGCTGCCCAGGAGGATCGAGAGGCCCGCCGGATCTGACAGCAAGCTGGACCTGGGAGGACTGATCGGTATCTGTGGCCAGATTCTTTGGATTTGTTGCAGGAGTTCCTTCCTGCCCACAGCTATCAGCATCTATAACTCTTGAGTGAAACCAGGATGACTACACTTAACTTCCCTCTAGGATTAATAAAGTGTTTTTGAATTGAATTCCCAAACCAGGATAATCACTGTAATGCCATTTTAATTGGAAATATGTCACTTTATCTGTGCTGCTGATTTCTTACCTTTAAGCTTCTGTATTCATACCCATCTGCTCACAACAGACTCATGTTCAGGCTGCTGTTTAATACACCATATTTTACATCATTGTTTTAAAAAGAAAGTGTTGTAAGCTCAATCATCCAGGGAGATAACAAAAATGGAAACGGGTCCAGATGACATGATTTAAACTTTTCTATTATTATGTAGCATATATCTTAGATTCTTGTATAACGTTTTTTTTTTAACTGTATATTTTTGGGTGTAACTGGGACCTTGGGTGCACACTTTCAGTCCACCTCATGTACCACGTGTGATGCGAATGATGATAAAGTCACCTCGAACCTTTTTCGTGAACTCTGCAGAATCTGTACGACAGCATCAAGAACGAGCCCTTTAAGATCCCCGAGGACGACGGGAACGACCTCACGCACACCTTCTTCAACCCCGACAGAGAGGGCTGGCTGCTGAAGCTCGGTACGAGAACTAAACGGTTTGGTTCAGTCCAACTTCATACAGCGTCAAACCACCACCGAGCGCCGTCGTGTGGACAGTTTTAAGAGTTCAGGTTCTCGTCGTTCAGTTTCCATCTTGCACTTACTGATTTTCTTCTCATTTGTTTTTCATGGCTGTGACTCCAGGAGGTACGTATTAAAACCAGAACCTTCCAGCTTCAGTGTGCCGCTTTGCCCTCTACACCTTTTTTTTTCCATCGTTTGTGTAAAATCACCTTTTGCATCACAAAAAAACGAATCATTTTAACACCTGGCTTCACCCTCTGCTCTGTCCTGATGTGGATAAGACGCGTTTCTCACCTGCTTCTTGCTGCTGAGCCATCTAACCCGAGCCGCTCGTGTGTGGCTGAACGTCGGGTCCAGTTTTCTGTTGGTTCTGAAGCTCCTCTGTGATCCGTCCTCAGGTGGACGGGTGAAGACCTGGAAGAGACGCTGGTTTATCCTCACAGACAACTGCCTCTACTACTTCGAATACACCACAGTGAGTTCTTCACGTTCTGTGGAGCGGGTTCTGCTTGTTTAGGTCGTGCGCTGTGATTTGTTCTCCGTTTTCAAGGATAAAGAACCCAGAGGGATCATTCCACTGGAAAACCTGAGCGTAAGAGAAGTGGAAGACTCAAAGAAACCGGTAAACTACTTTTTGGGCAGCACCTGTTGTTATTGTTTATAATTATTATTATCCACCTAACAAAGGGTTTCTTAACTTTATATCTTATTCTTCTGTCAACTTTAATGCAATGTGTACCCCACAAATGTTATATCAAAATGACCGGCTAGGCACTGTGATGTGTGCCGTTACTTTTCTTGGCGTTTTGAGTTACCATGGCGATGTATTTAGCAAACAAGCAATTTTTCTTAATCGAAACGACTGATGGAACTCAACAGTTTCGGCTATAACTCAATTTGAGATATTGAGCTGAAATTTGCTCTGATCGTAGCTGAGAGAGAGTTTTTTTTTCCATACGTTCCTAATGAAAATCAAAAATCCAAGATGGCCACCTGAGCTAAAAAGTAAAAACAGTATAATTGTTAGCCTGGTTAAGTGAAAGACAAGGGTCTGGTTTTAACCAGGCTATATAATTGTGCTAATTTTAGAGATATTGTGCAAAATTTTTGTGTAGTGAGAGCTGAAAACGTTTCCCCATCACATACCGAATCCAAATCAAAAATTCAAGATGGCCACCAAAGCTACATTTAAACAGCTTTAACTCAGCTATTTTCACACATACAGAGTTGAAATTTGGTGAGGTTGTAGCTGAAAACGTTCCCCCATGGCATATTGAATCCAAATTATAAATCCAAGATGGCCACTGTAGATTAAAAGAAAGAAAAAAGAAAAACGACTAACTCATCAAACTGAAATATGGTATAGTGGTGGCTGAGCGAACCCCAACACACAGTACCGTCCAATCAAAATTTAAATTGGCAGCCACGTCAAAGTTTCTCTAGCATTTTTCTAGTTTACTCTTCTTTTGTGCTACTGACTTACTTAAAGGTTTTCAGCAGGACAAAGATTTAAAAGTACTTTTAACTTCCTGAGACTCAAGCTTTTGATTTTTTCTCTGGATTATTACAAACTCGGTGTCCCCATGAGGGTGTCAGGATGATAAAATTAACAAAAAAAGCTAATGTTAAATCTAGTGAGTGACGTAATCTTCCTTTTTATTAAAAATGTTTTTGAAGGATTTGATGCTGATGAAAAGAACTGAATTATTGTGGAAAAAGTTTGAACCTTTTGTTTTATTGGACCAGCTACAGCTCTGTTGACTACACATTCACTTCCATAAGCTTTGATATTCTCAAAACATTTATGTCCCTCCAGAGCTCCCTTATTTTACTTGTACTGACAAGAGTAAAACTGATGTCTGAAGAGTTTCCCAGACTCTGTAGTCTCATTTTTTACTTTTTAAACCACTTCATTAAACATTTTTAAACCTGGAAATTTTAAATCTGGACTTGAAGACCCCTCAGATGTTTAAGACTTAAAGGTCCACTGACATTATTTTTTATTAATAAAATTGCTCAAAATATATATATTTTATCATTTAAATATGTTCGTTTTTGCAAACAAAATGATAAATCACTTTAATTTTGCTTTAAAAGTGATTTTGAACTTCAAGCCGTGTTTAATCATGGGAAATCCGATTACACACGAACGCACCATCTGTGACGTAGTGAGAGGCAGAGGGCTCTGGTCTCTTTAATAGCGGACAATTTAAAACCCGACATTTATCAATCTATGTGAAGATTTGAGCTATTTGTCTTCATTTTGGGAAGCAGAAAATAGTTTGGGTGATGGAACAAGAAACAACAGGATCTAATTTAGGTCTGATGCTGTATCAGACTTACCTTCATGTCGAGCTGCTCACACGCGCGCACTGTGACAAGCCCAGAGCTCTGCCCGGTGTTACGTCACAGATGGTGCATTCGTGTGTAATCGGATTTCCCATTATTAAACACGGCTTGAAGTTCAAAATCACTTTTAAAGCGATTTATCATTTTGTTTGCAAAAACGAACAAATTTAAATGATAAGATATATATTGAGCAATTTTATGAAAATTAAAAAATCACGTCAATATCTTCTCTTTGCATTGTGTGCATGGAAAATATTAAACAATGACAAAAATTGAAATTTTTTTAATTTCAATTTCTTAAGTTTAGATAATCTCAAACTTGTTTTCCCTGTGACGACGGTTCACTTCCACCCTCCAAGATACATGAAGCGCTGGTAGTACAATTCCTTTCAGCTTCTTCAGCGTTCGTTTTCTTTGTTTGCTGCAGACCAGGACTCTTCTGAAATAACATTTTCTTTTCCTAAAAGAAAGTCATCCGATACAGATGTTTGAGGGAACAAACAACCTACCGTATTTTCTGCCCACGTCGCACCGCCCTATAAGTCGCATCTGTCCAAATTTGTCAAATAAAGAAGAAAAATCCATAAATAAGTTGCATCTATTACTCGTCGCTGCTGACAACCCCGAAACGTGGGCCGGCTGCCAAATGGCGGCCGCGGGAGCATGCATGGGAGGACTAACAAGAATTTAACAAGATTAACACTTTTGCTCGACATTATAGTAAAGGTGTCTCAGTTGAACTTAAATGCATTAAATGGTCAAATTAGCTGCATTTTGCTGAAGCTGATTTAACGGTTGCTCCAGGCAGACCTGATACAACGGCATGCCATAATGATTGACTGCCATCAAGTGGCTGAAAATGGTAGTGTTCAACATTTTCAGTCGGAATGAATGAAATTAGCCAAAAATTAGTTTATAAATATGGGGAAAAATCAATAAATGCGTCGCTTCGGTGTATAAGTTGCAGGGCGTGTAAATAACGCAAAAAACACTGTACTTACTGCTTTAGTCTGTGTTAAACTAAACCAAACAAAACCAGCCCATTAAACTAAACTAAACCAGCCCATTTAAACAAATTCCCGCAGTTCTTTCAGACACTTCTTGTTGGCCCAATTCTACATAGAAAGTTTTTCAAAGTTTGAACATTAACATTGATTAAAAACAGATTTATTTTTGGAAAATTGTTCAAGTATCAATGAAGTTAGAGTAATTAACCGGCTTATTTACTGCTGTTTTTAGCTGACCAGGACCAGACTAAGCATTTTTATTCCTGGATTATTTAGCATGCATCAGGGTATCACTTCCTATCAGTTTTTTTTTTTTAGGTCCAGCAAACATTTGATTAACACTTTGACTTGTTTCAAACTTTCCCAGAACTGCTTCGAGCTCTTCATCGCCAACAACAAGGATCAGGTGATCAAGGCCTGCAAGACGGAGGCAGACGGCCGGGTCGTGGAGGGAAACCACACGGTTTACAGGATCTCTGCTCCGACCGCGGAGGAGAAGGACGAATGGATCAAAAGCATCAAGTGAGTTGTTTGATTAACTGGTTCTGATGGTCCGACTGATGTCGGCTAACACGCCTCTTCTGAACATCTGCAGAGCCGCCATCAGCAAAGACCCGTTTTTTGAGATGCTGGCAGCTCGGAAGAAGAAGATCTCCACCCTGAAGGGGCTGTAGAACCAGCTGCAGGGACACTTGGACCCAGTTCAGACGCCTCTTTTGTTCCTGTCTGAACAGACTCGCCCTCAGCAGCAACACACGCTTGACGTCAGACTTTTGCAGAAGAAACCAAACTTTGATGTATTGTGGCCCTTTAAACCCTCAGGTTTGGAGAATCTGCTGGAATCGCTGCTGAAATGAGTCATATTGACCCGAGAGCCTTTTCACTCAACCGCTGCTCCGGTTTGAGCACATCCTGAAGAGAAGAGAGCAAACTGCACACGAGGTGGAGAAATGAAGAGTGGCACCGAGCTCGGAGCAAAACGTATCATCGAATCGACTTTTTAAACCTTCGGAAATATTTATAAAACTGCGCAGATCTACAGCTGCCTGGACCTTAAGCTTCATTCGATGTTAAGCAGAAATGTTTTCATCTGTTAGAACGCCGTTTAAATGCTGAAAGAGCTGAGTATTTATTTATCCAGATTTCTTGTAATTTATTGTCTCATTAAAAAAATACAAACAACTCTTGTACTTTTGTTAAATAAAATGATTGGTTTATTTAAAAAAAAATGCATAAGATGTAAAATAATACAATAATTTAGCATATTGTGGTGTTTTCAGAACAAAATCTTGATTCGGACAAAAAAGCATATAAATGATAAATCTATCACTCTGATGTTTAATCGGAACAATTCAGACAGTGGAAATGATCTTATGGGATCTGTCACTCTGATCTTGTGTTTACAAGGAAACGATCACCTGGAAATCCTGGAAATCACAATAAAAAATGCACCTGACTTAAATAATCAAAGTTGCTGCGGAGGAGCACACACTGTTTGATCAATGAGAACTTCTCATCTTTCAGCTGTTTAACCTAAAGTCTCTCCAGTCGGATCAGACCAGAACCTTGCTGCAAATTTGCCAGTTTTCTCTGACGACTCCGATTAAAGCTGCTATATGTAACTTTTCTAAAAATATATTTTTAACATTTCTTCACTCTAATCACTATCTCCTGACAGACTGATGTTAGACAAAGTAATCCCTGAAAAAAACTATAGTCCCCTTGCTTCTCTAAAAGCATTTTTAAAAACCCACAGTGACCCGCTGTTAACCAGCCAATGAAAACAGAGTTTTTAACCAGCCAATAAAAACAGCTTCTCACGCCACTAACCCACGCCCCCGCCTGTCCCAGCCCGCAGCCGCACACGTTCTCGTTCAAAGGATTGAAAAGCGATGCAGGGCTGTTTTAAATGTATTAAATTCCCCTTCATCCCTGATCTGGACTCTTGTTTTTTTTTGCCAAAAGTCAAATGATCGCTTCCTCCTCCGCTGACTCCATGACTGAAATGATGAGGAAATGAATTAATTTGTCACAAGCGAATTAAACTCTGTTTCAACGTGGCTGCGCGAGGCTCTGCAGATTTTCTGGTGTGCTGGACCAGCGCTCCCATGTTTTTATTTTATTTTTTAGAACGTTTTAACATATAAACAGAACATCGCAGCGGCTGCGACGGGACATGCAGTGGAGGCGGAGCTATGGGGGCTGAGCTGAAGTTCAGCCGAGAGCAAGGGGAAAGGACCAGAAACGTGTCTCTGTTCAAAATTTTTCTAAGTTCCAGCGTCTTCCAAAAACTACATATAGCAGCTTTAAAGTTTCCTCGCCCCGAGTCCTGCAGCTGAAAAGCCCTCAAGCAAAACGCTCTTCGGCTACAGAGACGTGAGCTGCTGCTAATCCTGTTAGCTGGGGACATTTATATTTACACCGGACCAGTGGATCAATGTGGAAGGCGTACGTATTCTAATAGTAAATTTGAGCTCACGCATGACCATAGTTTCCACTTTATAATCCTTTCAAAATAAAATACAATAGCAGAAACGGGGACACTCAGAGTTGCTTTTTCTCTCTCCAGGAGGAAAGGGTGAGCAAGAAATGTAAAAGAAACCACTGGAAACGAGTTTGTTTCATTAAAAGGTGCCAGTGTAAAGCGATTTAAATACAATCGTCCCTCGCTACTTCGCGGTTCGTCTTACGGACTCATTCTTAAGTGGTTTTTCAAAGTAAGATTGTACACGAGGAAAAAAGTACACGACACATGCTTGTCAGCGTTAATATTACGTGATGGGGACAGTACGGGATACAGTAAAAAGTTAACGAAAAATATACTTCATGCCGCCATTTTGTAGTTTTCTCAATAAGCCTACATTGTATCGCCACTAAAAAAGAACTACATTTCCCAGAAGACAACACACATAATTCCCCAACAGTGCTTCCAGCTGTTGCCGTCTGCTGAAATAGAGGGAAAGTTTTGATCCGATCCGAAAATGTTCGGTGCTTTTGGCGCCAAGCGGACGCAGAGAGCTCCGAGGAACCGGACCAGAACCAAGCCGCCATGTTCTGCAGAGCTGGTGAGTAAAATGTTGCAGTACATGTATGCACGTTAAAATATTGTGTAGGTTTAAGAGTTCAGAACAACGAGGGCTTCGCCGCTGCAGGGTAGGTCTGCAGAACCAGAACCGAGCTGCTGTTCTGTTCACTACTTAACATTTCAAGTTGAGCAAATAAACATGATCAAGTTATCTTGATTAAAAAACTTTTGCTTTAGTTCATTTAAATTGATTAATTGACTGAACTGTTTTGGTTTGTTGTTTCAATTCAGAAATCTGTCAATTTAACGTATTAAATAAAATTAATACAGCATTTTGTGGTTTTTCCACTTACTGCAATAATCGGGGGACTACTGTATTCATAAACCCTGATCTACCTCTAATCCCGACGGGAACTGTCAACTTCTATTGCTCTAAATGTTTCCTTCCAGCACCAAAAAGTTAAACACCCGGCGACCCGAACAGCTTTTATCAACTAAAGAAACATTTCTACTCTGACAATAAATAAATAAATGTGAAATACTGGATTGTAAATTAGTGTCGAGTGTCAGCTGAATGAGTTGCTCCAGTCAGAATGAAAGTTCTTCCCTCCTTCAAACATCTTATCCACAGCAGGTAAGATATTAACAGCTCGTGAGTTTCCTCTGAGTTTTAAAAGGTTTGAACAGGTCTGAGTTGTTAGGCAAATACTTCATTTTGTAAATCATGCTTAGTGATCTTTAGGTTCACAGTGATAATTATTGTTGTGAACTTTAGATTTTCCAACTAAAGCTTTATTTAAAAAAAAAAAATCATAACGGATGCTCTCAACAAAACGAAAGAATTCTCATTAAATCTCATCCTCCTTTAATTTACAAACATAAAAAGACAGAACAGTCCACGTTTCTCTGGGCAGACGCCATCAGAGCTGTTATTACAGCTGCAGGAGGCGCGTCACCACGCCCGCCTGTTTACCGTCACCACGTTGATTAGAGCCAGCCAAGCCTCTGTTTATCCATAAAGCACCGGTACTTGTGGATGTACGGTAGCAGGAGTGGTTCTTTTTTTTATTTTATTCATGTTTTTATCCTTCCGCAGTGACAGAAATCCACGGTTTGACGTGTGGCGTTCGTCTAAATGTCAGAACAGGGTATTTACCCCTGAAGTTACTGCATGCATCTGCTCCTGCGTCGACTTTCAGAATGCTGACGGAGCTCGAGCTGAACTCTTTCACTCGGGAAAGGAGGGAACAAACACCTGTAGACCACAAAAAGAGAGAAAAATGTTCAGTATTCTGCATCGAGTCTGGAGTTACAGAGATGTGGCTCCTGAGGGAACAAGCCGAGGTGTTTAGCTCTCATGAAGCTGAATGAAATGTTCCAGGTCAGCCCGTCGGCGCTCCATTTTTTGTTTCTCTTTTGGAGTGTTCGCTGCACGATAACAGTTCAACTCCTCCTCGCTTTTGTTTTTTTATTGACGGCAGATTAAAGAGTCATGCTTGATTTGTGCAGAAAGTGATGTTAGAAATCTATTGAATTATTCATCTTGTGTTGTAACTGTATGTTTTTTGTCCTTGGGTGTCCTGAAAGGCACTTTTAAATAAAATGATTATTATTATTATTATGTTCTTTATTGTGAAAATGCAAATGTTAAAACTAGAGAAATTGCATTTCCTGCTAAAATGCAGTGTGAATGCTTATTGCTGAAAAACAGCTGAACTTAGCTAAAAAAAAAGAAAATCTGAAATGGAAAAACAGGCCTAAATTAGTAGAAGATGATGAGAAATGAGCAAACAAAATTATGGTACTATAGCTAAAAATAGCTGAAAAGGCAGAAATAAGCTTAAACTACCAGAGGGAAGCAAAAATAACTGAAATGAGATTTAAAAGAAAAAAGTGGAATTATCTGAAAAAGCTATAACTAGCATCAAAACAGATGAAACTAGATGAAAAAGCTCAAAGGAGCATAACAAGCTGAAAGTAGCAGAAATTACCATGAAAAACTTTAATTTGTCTCCAGCTGAAACAGTTGAACAAGCTTAAATTAGCAGAAGAAAGCAAAAAGAACATGTTTGCCCAAATAGACCTGAAAGAACCCAAAATGAGCACAAAAAAGTAGAAAATATCAAAATAAAAATAAATAAGCTGAAATGAGCAACAACAAAAAAACAAAAAACTGCTGAAAAGTAGCTAAAAAGGCAAAAAAGAAGCTTAAGTTACCAGATGGAAGTGGAGAGAGCACATTTTTGCTTAAATAGGCTGAAAAAAGTTTAAATGGTTGCAAAAAATGTGGAATTAGCCACAAAAAAACTAAAATTAGCATAAAAACAGCTACCGGTAAATCGTACGATAGCTGAAATAGCAAAAAGGAGCATAACAAGCTGAAATGAAATTAGCAGAAAGAAGTTAGAAGAAGCTCAAAAATGCTGTAGTTAGTAGAACGAATCTAAGGATCACAAAACAGCTGAAAAAAAAAAACAGCTGAACATTTTCCAAATTTGCACAAGGAAGCTGAAAGAAGCTGAAAAGAACAAAAAGTGAAAGGAGCAGTAAAAGCTTGTAAAAACATCTAAAGATGTGAAGGATGTAAAATGAGCTCAATTCATTTCATATGAGGAAAAAAGGCAGAAAAGGCTAAATATTTCAAAAAGCTATAGCTGCACCAACACCAAAAGTCACAACACCCTTCTCCTGAACGAGCTGAATGTTCTGATTTATGATTTGTTGAAATAGCACAAAAACTGTGGAACAAGAAAGATGCTGAAAACCGTACGGAAGAAGAATGAATCGCAGTGAACGCTTAATAAACTTTCACACTATAAATGCAGATCGTTGTAAACTAAGATCATCCAACATTGAGAAATATTTAAACTCAACCCATTATCACATGATGTGGCTCAGTGTGCACATCGGGAGTGACTCTCAGCTACTACCACACTGTCAAACTGACTGACTTGCAGCCAGGTTGAAACCAAGTTATGGAAATCAAATGAGTTGGTTATATGAATTGTTTATTGGAGTATAAAGGCTAAAGGGCGAGGCATAGCTCCGCGCTAGCGCGAGTGCGAGCTGCGCTTGCACAAGCCTTTGAACGCTCGCGCGAACGCGCCAAGCTCAAATTTTACGACCGCTCAAGGCAGTTAGACTTGCGCTTTGGTCCGCAGGCTGGAGCGCGCGCGCCGCGCGTGCACATCAGCCGTGCGGCGAAATGCGTTTACAGTGTCGCCTCTGTGTTTATGGTTGACGCACGGCGGCGCATGGCAAAGTGCTGTTCTTTTACGGACCAGCAGGAGGCAGTACCCTCTAAAACCTGTGCATATGTTGCAAGAAAGGCGTAGAAGAAGAAATCTACCGTAGAAGAAGAACTGTTTGAAATCACACAACAAAAACAAATAGCTTTCCGCTCGCGTGCTGAACTGTTGTCTTTATTTGCGGCTTTAATGCATGGAGTCAGCGGAGGAGAAAGCGATCACGTGACTTTTGGCGAAAAAACAAAAGAAAAGTCCGACTCCAGATCAGGAATGAAGGAGAATTTAATACATTTTGTGTCACAAAACATTCCTCCATGCGTCGCGACTCCGTCTCCACGACCACAGCGGCGCAAACAGCTGCAGGCTCCGGCGTGAAGAGGGTGAAGGCTGTCGGTGGGGACCTGTCAATCAAATCGTAGCGCCCACCGCGCGCGCAGAGGCTTGCGGAGTTTCAAAAATTCAGAGGTGCACGACACGCGCTAATCCCACGCGCGGGGCCAACGCGCAGGGGCGGGGACTGTGAAATTACGTCACTTTTGGAGCACGCACCCTCGTGCGCTGCGCGACGAGTATGGATCTAGCTTCACGCGCGCGCGGTGTCTCACATAAACTGCCCTGGTGGCGGACTGTTTTGTATGACACACAAATGAATTAAATTCCTCTTCTTCATCGCTGATCTGGACTTTTCTTTTGTTTTTTTGCCAAAAGTCAAGTGATCGCTTGAAGCGGTCACCATTCACTTCCTCCTCCGATGAGGAGGAATGAATGAACTTGTTCTCAGACCCGACCTGTCAATCAAATCAGTAGGCTGTCAGCAAATGACCAATCAGCGACCTCAATTTGTCCCGTAGCTAAACGCTCCGCCCTGCTTCTGCTCAAATGACATGAAGTATTTGGAGCGAAAACGTTGGAGCCACACGCTGCTTCACGCTGTGCTCTGCTGTGAACCCCCCACTGCGCGTGGCGCGGGGCTCGGTCCAGCGCGGAGCTCTGCGCCGGCCTTCAGGGGCAGAAAAATAAGATTTTTTCTTCTTCTGCCGCCTTTCATTTTATATATGTTTGTTTTTTATTTTTTATTTTTCATGTATGATGTATTATTGTTGTGTTTTTATAAAATGAATAAATAAAATAAATAAATAAAATTCTTATGTCTTCTGACGTCATTTAATTGTGGCGGCAGTCTCGAATGAAGTTGTCTGTAACGATGAATCGGTTGTAGACGTACGTCCAACGATGACTTTCAGGTTTTCATTCAAATCTGCTCAGTGGTTCAAGAGATATTTTGCTAACAGGCAGACAACCTTTCAGCTCAGATCTAAAACTATATGTAATCCACTTCATGCAGTTTTAGCACCATGTTGCTGCTAAAATGTGACTTTAAGTGTCAAACATTG
>JBBPBX010003522.1:47726-70989 GCA_038048925.1 Garcialebias charrua
TTTTATGGAGATGCGTGTCGTAACCCCGAAACGTCGTAACTCGAGGCCGTCGTAAGTCGAGGACTACCTGTATTTACAAATCTTTAACTTTTGGGGCCAACGCAGTTTTAGATGGCTGCCACAGCCAACTCACCGTAGAAATAACAAAAAACGGTTATAACGTGGTCAGTTTTACAATATTAAATTAGAACTTGGTGTGGTAGTAGCGGAGAGTCAGTCACAAGACAACCTCTCTAAGTGCTCACAATCCTCGTATTAACTGTTGGCACCAACCTGGTTTCAACTTACCGGTAGTTTTTTTTTCAAGCCAAACTTGAATTTTTTTTTTCTTTCACTTTTTTAATCAACTTTCAACCGTTCAGTTAACATAAAATAAATGTGTGCGCACCTGTTTGAGTCTCAGAAGAAGTTCTTGATGAGGGGAGTGACCAGTTTCACCCACAGCTTGACGTAGCGGTCGGGCCGCTCGAACGTGGAGCCGGACACCTCGGTGGAGCGCCGGTACAACGTCTCCTGCTCCTGGCACAGTAAAACACAGGTGTGTGTGTTACAAACTCATTCGTCATCGCTTATGGCGGTGCTTTTTAAGGAGGATAATGAGCAGACCTCCTGCAGCTGGCTCTGCAGCTCCTCGTTCTCTGTTACTATGGCGATCTGGGCCTCCAGGTCACGGTGAACTGAGCGGTAACCGAAATTAGGGGAGCCAATTAGAGTTAGGCATGGCCGATCCTGGCCCTGGAGGTAATACCACAGGCCTGTAAAGAGAGAGAGAGATGGAGGGGGGGTGTAATCAGAGTTAGAAGGGAGGTAATTCTTCAGAAGAGTTTTTTCCAGCAGATTTCGGTCGACCAAAACCACAACTAAAAGGAAGCACATGGAGAAAATCCCCCCGCGTCGGTCCAAAAAGTCCAAATATGAAGCGTGAGGGAGCATCCTTGTCCTGAGGCTACGACAGAGTGAGTGTGCGAGCTTTAATATCACAACCTACATACCACCCCAACCACAAAAAACATACCGGAGCAGATCGTTTTCACCCCAGCCCTTCATCTGGACTGGAAGATGTTCTAAAACGTGGAGGTTCGTGTGAGAAAAGAACGACAGAAATGGTGCGTTCAAGCGTATAAGACTTGAAATATATATTTGTGGAACAAGAGCTCAGGGTTTGAGCTGTGCACAAGTCAAACAAAACTCATCATGAGAGAGAGCTGCGTGAAAGGATGCCGCACAAGTCGCGTGGATGAGTCATCCGTCGGGTTTAATTTAGGACACGGTCCACGTTTACTGTAAAAAGGTGGCCTAGTTTCAATTAATAGAGCCAAAAAACAATAAAAAATTTAAATAAATAAAATACACCAACGAGGAGACGATGGTAAAAAAAAATAGTATTAAAGTGTCACTGACATGATTTTTTTACTATTCATAAAATTGCTCAAAATATATATCTTTTATCATTTAAATATGTTCGTTTTTGCAAACAAAATGATAAATCAAATTAATTTTGCTTTAAAAGTGATTTTAAACTTTGCGCCGTGTTAATTCGTGGGAAATCCGATTACACGCGAATGCACCATTTGTGACATAAAATCGGGCTGAGGGCTACGTCTCTTTAATAGCAGACAATTTAAAACCCGACAAATTTATCAATCTATGTGAAGATTTGAGCTATTTGTCTTCATTTTGAGAAGCAGAAAATAGTTTGGGTGATGGAACAAGAAACAACAGGATCTAATTTAGGTCTGATGCTGTATCAGACTTACCTTCAGGTCGAGCAGCTCACACGCGCGCACTGACAAGCCCAGAGCTCTGCCTCACACTACGTCACAGATGGTGCATTCGCGTGTAATCGGATTTCCCATGAATAAACACGGCTTGAAGTTTAAAATCACCTTTAAAGCAAAATTAAATTGATTTATCGTTTTGTTTGCAAAAACGAACATATTTAAATGATAAAAGATATATATTTTGAGCAATTTTATGAATAGTAAAAAAATCATGTCAGTGACACTTTAAATGCATCCTTTGCGTTCAATTTGGTTTCCGAGGAACAATAAAAACGCACAACGAAAAAGGAAATGTTTATGGGAAGACGTCAAAAGAAGTCGACTCGGGTGAACAGGAATTCCACAAGAAACACGCAACAATAAATAAATAAATAAAAACTGCTAACCCTGAACAGACGCTTCCTGAGATAAGGACGACAGGTGTTTGACAGAAATCCTTTATGAAGGCGATTCACCACAAAAACACGTTTTTATTTCGATTTTCTGTCGGATGACGTTTTAAAAACTTTACTCGAGTTACTCGGGCGGCTGTGGCTGAGTGGTTAGAGCAGTCGTCCTCCAATGCAAGAGTTGGGGGTTCGATTCCACCAGCAGTCCCTGGGCAAGACACTGAACCCCTCATTGCCTCTTATGTGTGTCCCATTGGTGTATGAATGTGATAAAGCTCTGATTAGTCTTTGTACAGATCTAGTAGAGTGCTGTATGAACGGGTAAATGAGGGCACAGACTGTGTTGTAAAGAGCTTTGAGTACCTTGATAAAATAGAAAGTTGATATACAAGTACCGTATTTTCCGCCGTACACGTTGCAACGCCTTATAAGTTGCATCTATCATGCGTCACCGCTGACAACAGTGGGCCGGTGTTGTGCCAGAAACTGATTGGCTGCCAAATGGTGGCCGCAGGAGCGTGCACAGGAGGACTTTAACAAGAATTTAACAAGATTAACACTTAAAAACAATGTTATCGTTTGCTTGACTTTATAGTAAAGTTGTGTCTCAGTTGAACTTTTGCTTAATAAAATGCACTTTGACAGTCAAATCAGCTGCATTTCAAAAGTATTCGCTGCCTCGGACAATCCGGAAGCGCGCAGACTGGGAGGAAATCAGGGAGGAGGAACGCTGCGCATTTCTTCAAAATATAACAAGAGAAGCACCTAAAAACAATTATTTGTTTGCTCGACATTATAAAAAAGGTGTGACTCAGTTGAACTTTTACGTAATAAATGAACTTCAATGGTCAAATCAACTGCATTTCGCCGTGGCGGCGCAGCGAAATGAAGCTAATTTGACGGTTGCTCCAAGCGAGCCGGACGTAGGTGACAGATTATGGCAAGCCGATTGTGTCATTAATAGCTACTTTTACCTATTACATTTTTTTTTAAAATAATCGGACGTCACTTCCTGACTCAAAAGTTTAATTAGCAAAAAACATGTGACTGAGTGTAAATTTTACTCCTTAGTGAAAGAAAATCCACCCTTACATGGTGACAAGTGTTTTAAAAAGTAAATAACCAGTGGTTTACAAACCTTACCGCCCAACAAAAACCGTGCAGCTCCTCAGGTAACGTCACCAACATTTAAACCTACTATAAACCAATACTCTGATGTGTGCAGCAGAACGTCTGCGTGCGTCTGTTTCGCCCACCTTTAGCGTGAAACGTCCACTGAGACCTGTGGTACTCGTGCAGGTGGACCCTCTCCTCCTGGCCCAGGCGGCACACCTGGTTGTAAAACTGCCTGGCGATGTGAATGTAAGCAGCCGGGATGGCCCCGGCGACGCCTTTGGCCCCGAAGAACCCGTTGACCTCGGGGGAGGCGGTCAGGATGCGGTAGCTGGCCCCGGCCCCGAGCACCAGCCGCATGTAAGCGCGGGTCAGGTTGAAGTAACCCGATGTTAGGTACACAGTGGAGTCCGGCTCGGCGTCTGTCAGCAGGCGCTGGAAGAGAAGACAGACGAGTTACGAACGGCTCTGTTGTCGTTTTCTACCTCACAACCTTTTCTTGTGTACATTTGTTTTCCTTTGGATTTTTGGTATGTTTTTGTAGTCCAACTACTTCTGCATACTTTGAGCTTCTTTAACCGCTCGTGTATGAAAACATTTAGCTCGTTCAAGAGTTTGACGTCTGGTTTTTGTAACATTTATACTTTTTAAAATACACAATTTATTTTCCACATATTTTCTCCATTGAAACACATCTAGGTCTGCTTTTTAAATCCTTCAGAAACATTCTTCTCTTTGAAATTTGTTTCAGCATACTGACTATTTTTTATATCTTAAGCTACGTTTCCGTTTTAGCCAGCCTTTTGCTACATTTAGCATATAGCAACCATTTTGTACTTTAAGCTTTTGCTACTTTTCTTCTGGAACTATTATTTTTCTACTTTAAGACATTTGGCATACTTTAAGTATGATAAATCTTTTGCTACTTTTAGCATGCATTTGGCTACTTTAAGATTTTAACTACTGGTACTGTATCTTTAGCTACTATTAGTGACTGGCTGCCTTTGTGCTACTTTTAGCTTTTAAATAGCATTTTGCTTCTTTTAGCCCATCCATCCATCCACCACCCATTAGCCAGTCTGCCCATCCATCCATCATTCATCCATCCATCCATGCATCCATCCATCCACCCACCCATTAGCCAGTCTGCCCATCCATCCATCATTCATCCATCCATCCATGCATCCATCCATCCATCCACCCACCCATTAGCCAGCCTGCCCACACACCTATTTTTTTTTTCATTTACCCTTTATTTATCCAGGTAGTCTCATTGAGCCACGAGAACTCATTTTAAAGAGAGACCTGTTTAGGGAGCAGATGGTGGGGGTTGAGGGCCTTGCTCAGGGGCCCAGAGTGGGGCAAATGAGGGTGGAGGCAGGTGTGGGTGTTTCACCTTTTTCCACCCACATTTTTTTGACATTGTCAGTACCAGGGCTTGAACCGGCGATCTTCCGGTCACAGGCCCACCGTCTAACCACTGCGCCACCACTCCCCACAATCAATCCATCCATTCATCCATCAGTTTTACCCACTTCTTCTTTTCCTGGTCTGGTTATAATTTAATCTTTTAGCTAAACATTTGCTTCTTTTCTCTATTTATTAGCATTTTCTAACCTTTTGCTACTTTTAGCTTTCAGAAACCTTTAGCTGCTTTTAGCATGTGATTTGCTACTTTGAGCTTTTTGCTACTTTTACTAGCTGGCTACTTTTTGGGTACTTTTAGCTTTTAACAAGATTTTACTTCTTATAGCTAACCTTTTGTTACGATTTTACTTCTTATAGCTAACCTTTTGTTACTTTTAGTATGTAGCTACTTAAAAAAAAATTTTTATTAAACATATACCAACATCAAAAAAAGGTACCATAATATAAACATTATGTTCACACTACATTTTTACAAGGTTACATCTAGACCACAAATCAAACCAAATAACAAGGATACAAAATCAAGTAAATAAAACTGTTCAAACAAAAACCCAAAATGAATTTAAAAAAATTAAAAAACCTTAAGGGGCATATTGTATTTATAACATAAAGAACCAGGGCATACGTTACATATCAAATGTTTTCAAAAAAAGATGACAACTTAGAAACATTTTTTGACTTCACCAAACACAGAGACTTATAAAACAAATTTAACTCTTTCTTCCACTGTGTGAAGTTAGGGACGGTTTTAATGAAGCGACATTTGTGTATATAATGTTTGGCTAACAGCAGAACATTATTTATACCATAGTCAATGTTATTATCATTAATAAAAACACCAAATTTAATCTCTTGGATGGTAAAATTAGTTAAATGTATCCCATGAACCCAGATAGCCCACTGCATGGCAGGTGATCCCACACACCCACTACACAGCCGCTTTAGACTGCTGCCATCAGGGAGGAGACTGAGGAGTCTCCAGGCTCGAACCAGCAGACTGAGAGACAGCTCTGTTCATCAGGCAGTCAGAATGCTAAACACTCTGCCTGCTCTGCCTCCCCTCCCATTTGAACTGCCTTAACACAAAAAACTTTCTCACACATTATCACTCAACACAAAGATTTTAACACTGGACTCTGTGTCATCAAACGGGTTATTCACTAAACTCTCGGTCATGTGCTCATTCAGTTTGCACTACTTCTTATATTTGCACTAATGTTTGTATTACATTACTGCCTATAGTCATACTACTGTTTACATTCACTGTTTACATTTATTAATACTGTTTACATTTATTACTACTGCTTTACATTTATTATTACTGTTTACATTTACACTACTTTTATCTACACTACTGCAGATACATATACAGCATTCTCTGACTAGCCTTATCTAAGGATGCCAAATGTGCCTTATGTGCCTTACTTCATATGCCACTTTGCCTATATACCAACATCAACTACCTCATACATATACATGTACTGTGTACATTAACTCATATGCTGCTGTGCCACTCTTTGCAAATGTCAACGCTAGAAACTTCAGTTTATTTTATAGATATACGTTTTATACTTTTTATACTACTATGCAAAAACTCAGGACAGTATTACACTTTTATTATTTCATTTTATGCTTATGTTCATTGGGTGTTTGGTGTTTTAGGGGTGTTTGGTGTTTCAGTGTTGGTGTAAATTTTCATACTTTTATACTATTATGAAAAAACTCAGGACAGTGTTACACTTTTTTACTATTTTATGCTTATGTTTATTAAATGTTTTAGTGTTTAGTGTTTAGATGGTTACTGTTGCACCGAGGGACTGAGAGAAACGCAATTTCGGCCCTGTGTATGTCCTGTACATATTGCAGTTCTGACAATAAAGTTGACTTTGACTTTGATAAACTGGTAAAGATTTTGCCAAAAGGATTGTACAAAATCACATGTGAAAAACAGATGATCCAAATGGTTCTCCCTGTTTATTGGAATCCCTGGTAAAAACCTACAAAAACTTCAATATATTCAAAACAGTGCAGCAAGGATTTTGTTGAGAGTTCGTAAATTTGAACATATTACCCCATTCTCCATAACCTTCATTGGCTTCCTGTCACCTACAGAATTCAGTACAAAACTGCTCTCATTACACACCAATGCTTACACGGAACTTCACCAGATTATCTAAAGGACATTCTTGCACCATACTCATCCACCCGGTCTCTACGGTCACAGAACAGTCATCTACTTCACATTCCGAGAACCAAATTAAGGACCATGGGAGACCGGGCTTTCAGTGTGGCTGCCCCCCGCCTGTGGAACTCTCTTCCTGACTGCCTAAGAGCTCCACAGTCACTGGTTGACTTTAAGAGCGGCTTGAAGACCTTTCTTTTTAACCGAGCATACTCTGCCTCCTCATGATTCTATCTTTGATCTTAGTTGATACTGTTATTGATATTACTTGTTTTATTGACATTTAATTCTGTTGCACTTTGTAGCACTTTGAGATTTTCATTAATGAAAAGTGCGTTATAAATTGAATTTATTGTTATTATTATTATTATTAAATCCTCAGTTACTTTCTCACAGAACACACATTTATCCACATCCATTTTAAACCTGTGTCTCAAAAAGTAATTGGTTGGATACAT
The DNA here is from genome assembly GCA_038048925.1 of Garcialebias charrua. Taxonomy (NCBI): domain Eukaryota; kingdom Metazoa; phylum Chordata; class Actinopteri; order Cyprinodontiformes; family Rivulidae; genus Garcialebias; species Garcialebias charrua. Next base: position 55,078 of record JBBPBX010003522.1, read on the forward strand.
TTTGTTTATAATTCTGAATTGTACTTCTTTGATTTTGGATGAGAGAGGGGAAGATAAATATTTGGATCTAAGTACACTGTATGTACCGGTAGCTACTATTTTTCAACTTTTAGCTAGTATTTTGCTGCTTTTACCTTTTTTAAAACTTTTTTGCTTTTTTGGCTTTTAGCTACCATTTTGCCTCCCAAGGTTTTAGCCAGTGTGCTGTGTTTTTTACCTTAAGGCCATTGCTTTTTTAGCTTTAAGCTAGTACCAGTACAGGTATTCTTTTTAGCAATAAGCTAATTTTCAACTTCTTAGCCTAAGATAACGTTCTGTTTCTTTTAGCTTTAAGCTAGCCTTTTTAGCTCTAACCCAGTATTCAGCTTCTTTTACTTTTAACAACTTGGTTTCAGCTTCATCAAATCGCAGCAGGGTTTCAGCATTAACGCTGCATTTTCACAGAAATGTGCGATTTCTCTCCATCTCTGAATTCTTTTAAAGAGTCGTATAACCCGGGCTCACCTGCGTGACCTGCTCGTCCACTTGGATACCCAGAGGTTTCATCTGGACCAGGGGGAACACCCAGGTGTCCTCCTCCCCATCATCCTCCGACTCCTCTGAGCGGCGGCGCTGCAGCTGCTGCCTCGTGTGCGCCGCGTTCACAACTTCCATGATCCGCTTCCTCGCCACCGCAGAGAAGTCCTGCCGGTTTCCTGGTCACCATGGAGACACAGTGTGTGAGTGGGCATACGCACGCCACCGAGCTGATGCAGGAGATGAGCGAGAGGACACGTCTGTGTGTTCGTAACTATTTTTTTTAGCAAAATGTTCACATTAGAACGATCATTAAAACAAATAAACAAGTGGAAGCAACAACTGGATAAGGTGAAGCAAAAATACACTTGAGTCAAATTATTTTTGTCAATATTCCCCAAAAGGTGAGTACACAGATGTATTTGATCAACTAACACTAGAAGTCCCAGGATTTTCGACCTCCCCCCAGAAGTCCTGAAAGAGGGTCAAAAGACCCTTAGTCCAAACCAACCATTAATGGGTCCACATTAGTGGGCCATTAACTGCCTTTTGTTATAAATATGCGTGCACACAACTCAGACACCCCCACCACACCAGACTGCACAAACTGCATTCCAATGTTTCCACCAGGTAAGTAAGACTCTGCTTGCACTTCCCCCCTTAGTCAGAAGAGAGGCCCTGACCTGAATTCACACATAACAGACCCTGAAGTTATCTCACAGTTGAACATTTTGGGACATCCACTGAACGGAAAGCTTTGTCTGCTCCAGAACAGTTTTATGCATAAAATTGTCTCATTCTGCTGTGCTGACTATCCTGTAACTTTGATGTTCTGTCAAATAAATTATTTTGCTTACAAGTACTGTCTCTCTCCTTGTCCTTGGCGCATGTATATACGGTGCGTGCCGGCACATGCAGGTGGCCCATTGCTGTGTTCTAAAACATGCTTGACCTATTGTTGTCTGTCACCTGACGGACAGACACAGGTCACATGACATGAAGTCAACTGACGGACCGACACTGGTCACTCGACATGAGGTCAACAGACGGACCGACACAGGTCACACGGCATGAGGTCAACTGACGTACCGACATAGGTCACATGACCTGAGGTCAACTGACGGACCGACACAGGTCACATGACCTGAGGTCAAGTGACGGACAGCACAGGTCACACAACATGAAGTCAAGTGACGGACCAACACAGGTCACATGACCTGAGGTCAACTGACAAAAAGACATAGGTCACACGACATGAAGTCAACTGACGGACCAACACAGGTCACACGGCATGAGGTCAACTGACGTACCAACATAGGTTACATGACCTGAGGTCAACTGACACAACAACACAGGTCACATGACATGAAGTCAACTGACGGACCGACACAGGTCACATGACCTGAGGTCAACTGACGGACCGACACAGGTCACATGACCTGAGGTCAAGTGACGGACTGACACAGGTCACATGACCTGAGGTGAACTGACGGACCAACACAGGTCACATGACCTGAGGTCAAGTGACGGACCAACACAGGTCACATGACCTAAGGTCAAGTGACGGACCAGCACAGGTCACACAACATGAAGTCAACTGACGGACCAACACAGGTCACATGACATGAGGTCAACTGAGGGACCGACACAGGTCATATGACCTGAGGTCAACTGACGTACCGACACAGGTCACATGACCTGAGGTCAAGTGACAGACAGACATAGGTCACACGGCATGAGGTCAACTGACGGACCGACATTGGTCACACGACATGAGGTCAACTGACGGACCAACACGGGTCACTTGACCTGAGGTCAACTGACGGACCTACATAGGTCACACAACATGAAGTCAACTGATGGAATGACACTGGTCACTCGACATGAGTTCAACTGACGGACCGACACAGGTCACACGGCATGAGGTCAACTGACGTACCGACACAGGTCACATGGCATGAGGTCAACTGACGTACCGACACAGGTCACTTGACCTGAGGTCAAGTGACGGACCAGCACAGGTCACACAACATGAAGTCAACTGACGGACCAACACAGGTCACATGACATGAGGTCAACTGAGGGACCGACACAGGTCATATGACCTGAGGTCAACTGACGGACTGACCAGGTCACATGACCTGAGGTGAACTGACGGACCAACACAGGTCACATGACCTGAGGTCAAGTGACGGACCAACACAGGTCACATGACCTAAGGTCAAGTGACGGACCAGCACAGGTCACACAACATGAAGTCAACTGACGGACCAACATAGGTCACATGACCTGAGGTCAAGTGACGGACCAACATATGTAGCCCACTGAAAGGGACCGGGGGATTTAGGGCCAGTTTACACGGCGCGTATTTTGAGTGTAACCGCTACTTTCTCTTTGCGACTTTGCTTATCGCCTACACGACGCTGCTGGCCCCCCTCTTTGACTCCGATACTTTTCTGACCCTGCTCTCAAGGTGGAACTTTTTCGCTGACCCCCCGCTGATAATGTAAACATCTCCCGTGGAGCTTTTGTGTCAACCACATGCGCGCAGCCCGCATGCGCGGACAGTCTGACATTTCACGTGTCACGCTGCAAAATATAACAGTTTAACAATAATAAACAGTATTTATGTTGGCGTGGGAGATGTAAATTTATCTGAACTACAGTATCTATCTGGACTCGTTACATTTTTTAAACAGTGCGTAACGTGCTGTGAAAATGAAGACACCAGGTTTATTTTTTATTTATTTATTTATTCAGCACCAAAGTTTAAACACAAACACTGAGAATTAAACTGAACACACTATTAAAACACGTGAACCGAACTGTAACTACGTTAATGAACTGGACTCTTGCTGTGTTTTCATCTGGACCCATCAGAACCGCGCCGAACCGTCTGCCTGCTGGAGCGACAGCTTCTCCACCTGGCAGAAATAAATAAATAAATAAATAAAAACTCAGTTGTTGTGTGATCAAAGTAAACACAAGCAAACATTATATTAAGAACGTTGATTTACCTGCTGTAAGTCAGCTGCATCACGGAGTAAAGTCCGGTTCTGGTCCACAGTCCACTCAGCGGTTCTGGTCCACAGGCTCAGTGCAGCTTGTTAGATGAAGCGGGTCCCACTGACTCAAATCTGTTGACTCTTGTCCAAATTCCAGCTTTAACTTGTTGTTAACTTGTTGACAACAACTTGTAGTTAGCTGATTTTAGCCAGAGAGGAAAGCAGACAGGCAGCTGTTTACCTCAGGCAGCGCATGCGTAGTAGTGAAGGTTCCAAAAATCACAGCGCCATCTAAAGGCCCAGCATGGTAACTACAGTGAAATCATGAGGACGGGGGGTGGAGGGGGAGAGAGTCGTATCCACAGAATTCGACAGTGTCAACGCAAAACTTTTCACCTAATTAACATACCCAAAACATCCGTTTCCCCCACACAGTGTCCGTGTAAACAGGGCCTTAGAAGCCAAGTTCACTTGCGCAAAAAAGCGCAGCCTTAGTCAAATTAGTGTGCCCCCTCCTGTGGTGCGCCAGTAATGGCCTTATTTACAAAACAAAAGCGCCTGTTAACAGCTCATTATAGGATGTTAGCTAAAATCCTTCGGGTCACTCGACCCGTCTCTGGGTTCCAAAGGTAGAAATGTTGAATGACCCTTCTCTGGGACTTCTAGTGCTAAGTAATGTGAACCTTTAAATTTGAGAAAAAGTAGCTTAAATGTATCGACTGCCAGTAATAACTGACTGCAGACAAGCTTCTGTCTCCAGTTTGTCTGCAGCTGTGAGGACGCGTCACGGTTTCTAATCCGTTTCGTCCAGTAAAAATGTCTTTCAGTACATTCTCACCAGCTTGCGTGTGTACTTCCAATAACTGTGTTTGTGTATATCAGTTCCCACTACTGTACATATCTTCTTCCAGCAACACCGTGACATCACATCTCTATTCCTGGTGTCCGTTTCTGCAGCTAAATCCCGCAGACATGATGTCATTCATCCCTCCAACTAACATCCTGGCAGGCCGTGCTCCAGTTACGGACACACTGAGCGAGTGTGTGTGTGTTTGTGGAGGCAAATTTCTGACAGTTTCACATCCGGCTGCACGGCTGGCAAACCACAAGAGCTCTCTCGATCCTTCTCACTGTGCAGAGTCCGACTCGCTCAGACCAGCATCTCCTCGGCTGTCTAAGCTTTCAAGCTCCATTAGTAGAACCCATCTGCTCGCGGGATGTAACCGAGCTTGAAGTGTCACAAAGTGTCAAAACAAGCTGGAGTATAAAGGTGCCGGCACGTGCACGGTGAGAAACGTGTTCAGTTTCTACCTTTGTATGGGTGCACCATGCCCTCCAGCATGGTGACCGAGTCGTCGGGCTGCAGCTGCAGGGAGACGTCCCCCACGGCCTCCACCAGGTCCGAGAAGAAGTCCGCCACCTCCCTGCAGTTCTCCAGAAGCACGTAGCGGTCCTGTCTGTTGGTGAAGTACGAGTCGCTCAGGTTGGCTCTGCAAAACAGAAAACAAGATGGCCGACAAAAGATCGTTAGACATTTTATTTTATTACAGTCATGGTAAAATAAAAAGCACCACATTTTTTAACTCTATAACTCTTTTCATACACTTTTCCCCTTATTTTCTATGACGTAGTGACACACGTTGCTGTAAGAAAATAACACAACTTCGCCTGATACTTTGGCAAACGTAACGTGTTCTCCAGCCACAGATTTATTGCTCGTGTCAAAAGTAATTCCGTAAGAAATTTGGAATGTCACAATATGCCTTACACATGCACCAGAAAATCTAAAGTTATGCTGCAGTGACCCAACTAAAACATTACACAATCTCATGCTAAGCTAGGGTTACTCCCCTCCAAGATGAGTGGAGAACTTGTACTTTTATGTGTAATAGTCGTTGTTACTGCTTGGATTTATATTTCAGTGTTGTACATCTTTGCATTTTTGGCATACGTACCATGTAGATACAATAGAACACACACTAATGTTGCATATACCTGTATATTGCAAGAGCGCCAACAATGAATATACAGTTTTCTTAGCACTAACTGTGTGCTGAATTGACCTCATGATGTGCACCGATTGAAGACCAACACTTTCCACAACCATGGAACTGGAAAAAATTGATGTTCCAGTTGCCGCTGTGGGTTTGACAAGTAAAACAGAAGACCAGCTTCCAGACTATCTGATAGAGTAGAGGAACAGAGGACAAGCAAGGAAATGTTTGAGGATGATGGTGGGTGAAGCTGTGGCTCGACACCTACTGAATTCAGACATTACCACGGGCTTATGAAAGAACTGCAACAAGAATGTGCTGCTAAACATTGTAGTTAGCATCTTACTGGTCTGCAAATGGTTAGCGGACATTCATGAGGGAGTTTCCAGAATGTCCTGGTGACTCCCAGTTTCCTTGCGTGAGTCACAGAGGTGACCGTGTTGCCTCTAAACTACAGTGCCTTGCAAAAGTATCTGGCACCCTTGAACTTTTCAACCTTTTGCCACATTTCAGGCATCAAACATGAAGATCTAATTTTTTGTGAAGAATCAACCACAAGTGGGACACAATCGTGAAGTGGAATGAAATTTATTGGATGTGGCAAACTTTAAACAACACTTTTTATGGACATCTTTGAGAAATGGCTTTCTTCTTGCCACTCTTCCATAAAGGCCAGATTTGTGCAGTGTACGACAGATTGTTGTCCTATGGACTGACTCTCCCACCTCAGCTGTAGATCTCTGCAGTTCATTCAGAGTGATCATGGGCCTCTTGGCTGCATCTCTGATCAGTCTTCTCCTTGTTCAAGATGAAAGTTTAGAGGGACGGCTGGGTCTTGGTAGATTTGCAGTGGTCTGATACTCCTTCCATTTCAATATCATTGTTTGCACAGTGCTCCTTGGGATGTTTAAAGCTTGGGAAATCTTTTTGTATCCAAATCCGGCTTTAAACTTCTCCACAACAATATCTCACACCTGCCTGGTGTGTTCCTTTGTCTTCATGATGCTCTCTGTGCTTTGAACAGAACCCTGAGACTATCACAGAGCAGGTGCATTTATACAGAGACTTGATTACACACAGGTGGATTATATTTATCATCATCAGTCACTTGGGACAACATTGGATCATTCATGGCTCCTCACTGAACTGGAGTGAGTTTGCTGCACTGAAAGTAAAGGGGCCGAATAATATTGCACGACCCACTTTTCAGTTTTTTATTTGTTAAAAAAGTTTGACACATCCAATAAATTTAATTCCACTTCACGATTGTGTCCCACTTGTTGTTGATTCTTCACAAAACATTTAAATTATATATATTTATGTTTGAAGCTTGAAATGTGGCAAAAGGTTGGAAAGTTCAAGGGGGCTGGATACATTCGCAAAGCACTGTATGTTTGAAAGTTTTTGCAAAAATTTATTTCTCTCAAAAACCTGACAGAATTGACACAAGCATCTCAAGCACATTGTTATGAGCATCTCTAACCAGTCTCAGAAGATCTACAGCTGTATTTTTGACTCCTGCACAGGAGTTCTCCTCAACCAGAAAACATGCAAAGCAAATGTCCAGGGGCCTCATGTATCAACCGTGCGCACGCACAAAAACCGTGCGCACGTCACTTTCCACGCAAAACCCCGTATGTATCAAAACTGAAATGAACGGGAATATCTGCGCATCCAAGTACAAATCCACGCCAGCTCACCTGCTTGCGTGCGCACGTTTCTGTGGTTATTGTTCCTTTGGCGACACTTACAGGTTATTCAGAGAAACTGTGTCCATGATATGAAAATAATCATAAATCCCACCAAACACACATGATTAACAATTATTACATCCACATGGACGCAATTAGATGAGTGGATATAAAAGCATGCGCCAAATAGTGGCAACGATATTGACAACAATGAGATGTGATTTCTTTAAATAAGAAGTTAACCAAGCTGTACCAACACGCCTACGTTTAGGTCAGTGTGTAGCGCGGTTGCCTTTAGTTCCAAAGGTCATGAGTTCGAATCTCGCATGGTACAACGTTTCTCTTTTTTTTTTCGTTCCAGATTTAAATACACATGAAAACTATTTACAAAACAAGAAATCGTCTGCTTCCTTTCATTTCATGTATTGTTCTATTTCTTGTTGTTTTATTAAATAGTTTTCCTGTGTTCTTTAAATCTGGAATGAAAAAAAAAAACGTTGTACCAAGGGGGAGTCGATCTCACGACCTTTGGGACGAAGGGCGGGCGCGCTCACCACTAACCTATACAGGCATGTTAGAGCAGATGGGTCAACTTCTTGTTTAAAAGTGGATGGTATGTTTTGCGCTAGGCGTGCCGAATAAAACCTTTTTCCGTGCTTCTCTGCCTCACTCAGAAGTGATTCCTGTTCACAGTCCGTGAAGTTCCTCTTTTTTCCACGTTCCGACATGATTTGCAATGGAGCAGAGACGACATTCCTGTCGTGCATGGCATATTTGAATGACTTTGCATATTCATACGGAGGCGTGTCAAAGGCGGAGTCGGCCACTCTCTCATGTGCGCTCAGTTCCACGTTCATCGTGATGTACAAAAGGAATGTGCGTGGATTCAGGTGTACGCAGGGTTTGATAAATCTGGATTTTTTTGTGCGTAGACACTTTTCTGGATTTGTCCGTACGTCACTTTTCAGTAAGAAATCCACGCAAGTCTTTGTACATGAGGCCCCAGGTCTAAAAACTACACCGATAAATAATGATTCCTTAAAAACTGGTTCAAATTTGCCTGTCTTCATAGCAAAGCTATACTCCAGCAGATTAAATCATAAATGTAGAGGCAGCTGACAGGTATGATGTGGGAGATGGACANAGCCAAATATTTATTGGCCAAGCTAAATATTTAATTTCCAAACTAAACATTTAATTTCTAAGCTAAACATTTAATTCCTAAACTAAATATTTAATTTGCTAACTAAATATTTAGATCAAACCTAAATATTTATTTTCAAAGTTGGACATTTAATTTCCAAAATAAAGATTAAATTCACTAACTAAATGTTTAGTTCGGACCTAAACATTTGTTTTCCAAACTAAACATTAAATTTCCAAAATAAATATTTAATTTGCTAACTAACTGCATTGAATTTATAAATGTTAATTCAACTCATAGTTTAAATCTGTATCTGTTGATCAAAACCAACAAGAATTACAACTCATTGTGCCACAATCAAAAATGAAACAAAAAAACAGGGAGTGGTTTGTGTTGATTTCCCATAATGCTTAGCGGTATATTAGTGTTCAATTATAGTTTAAATCTGTATCCGTTGATCAAAGCCAACAAGAATTACAACTCATAGTGTAACAATCAAAAACAAAACTAAAAAATAGGGAGTGGACTGTGTTGATTTCCCATAATGCTTAGCAGTATTTTAGTGTTCCGGGCTGCACCATGAGTCAGAAGGACGTCTGTGATATAGACATGCCTCTTGTATGCTATTAGAGTTTGAGTATTATCTGTTGTGAGGCTCAGAGTGTCTTCTTTGGGTTTAACTCACACAATGTTAAGACAGAAGTCACAGAGTATGGTGCAGTATACATGCTCTCTGACATACATCAAGTATCGGAAATACAATGTTAAGACAGAAGTCACAGAGTATGGTGCAGTATACATGCTCTCTGACATACATCAAGTATCGGAAATACAGGTAGTCCCCGACTTACGAGCGAGTTCCGTTCCTGCGAGTTGCTCGTAACACGAAAATTCGTAAGTTGGAACACGAAGCACGTGTTCTCGTAAGTCCGGATTTTCGCTCGTAAGTTGGAACATTTATGCTAGCGCTACTACGAACACTCGTTTTTCATCAAAAACGTTCATATTAGTTCATAAACATGGTCGGAAACGTGTTTCCAAACGGTTAGCTAACACACTTTCATCTAAAAACACAAAAAAGTGCTGTATTTTTTACAAATTTACTTCTCTTTCGCCAGCTCGTAAGTCCGGGACCTCGTATGTAAGAGCGCTCATAAGTCGGGGACTACCTGTATCGGCAGGTTGGATTGGAAAATCCGATACGTAAATAATGCTAGTATCGGATGCCGATACTGGATCGTATCAGCCCCATCCCTAAACTAAATATTTAACTTGTAAGTTCAATATTTAGTTTGTAAATTAAGCATTTAGCTTGGACATAAACCTTTAGTTTGTAAACAACATATTTAGCTTGCTAACTACTAAATATTTAGCTTGCAAGTTAAGTATTTAGTTTTTTAACTAAATATTTAGCTTGTAAATTAAATATTTAGGTTGGAACTATGACATTTATAAATGTCATAATGGCATGATGAAAATATGACTTTGAAAAAAAAACATTTTTTTATTTTCTTATGAAAGGCTAAATAGACTCAAATATTGCTGTTAATATTTGACTGTGCAACTTTACAACTGTCACCCCATAGTGGTCTTAAAAAATTGACTGTTCAAAATGTGGCTACATGGCTCACTGGTTGCAGACACAGAATTAATTCAGTGAGACTGCAACAGAAAATCTGACCATTTTCTTGCAATTTTGAGTTGCCAACTACAGTAGTCTCCAACAGTTGCGGCTCGGTGAGATATTATCTTATCCAGCGTTTACCGCCACAGCAACGTCCCAGACAACAACAAAATTCAACAACAATGAAACCGACACAGTTAAACCACAGAAAAGTAGCATATGTCATGCTTATGCTGCAGTTTACTGTACCTTTCCCACGCTTTATCCCAATACATATCCAACTAACATAAAAGACACATCATGAACGTACATCATATTCATTCATTCAACCTTTGTTTATACAGGTTAATCCCACTCAGCCTCGGGGACTCATTTACAAGAGAGACCTGATTCTAAGAGTGATGACAACATCAACAACAATAGACAAACAAATGATGCATACAAATAATTTTTTTAACAAGTAAAAATAAAATGATAATTAAAAGGATAATCAAAAGGAAAAGTAGCGAAAAAACAGCTAGACTGTAAGGTGGTGTAGAAAACTAAAAACATGTCTATACTGTACTGGTTTTTCCCAGAAACTTTTTTTTTTCCATTTATCCTTTATTTATCCAGGTAGTCTCATTGAGCCACAAGAACTCATTTTCAAGAGAGACCTGTTAGGGAGCAGATGGTGGGGGTTAAGGGCCTTGCTCAGGGGCCCAGAGTGAGGCGATTAGGGGTGGAGGCAGGTGTGGGTGTTTCACCTTTTCCACCCACATTTTGATGTTGTCAGTACCGGGGCTTGAACCGGCGATCTTTCGATCACAGGCCCACCTTCTACGCAGGTGACAGGGCTTTCTCTGCGCCACCACTCCCCATAAAAACTTAAAAGAAACTTAACAGATGTTTAAAGCCAGTTAGAGAAGTCACGGTCAAGAGCTTCAGATCTTTTTGCTATCGACTGGTTTTGATATTCCAGGAATATATATACAGGGAGTCCTCGATTTACGAACGAGTTCCGGACCTAAGGACCGTTCGTATGTCGAAAATGACGTAAGTCGGATCACAAATTTTTTTTAATTATAAATTACTACATGTACAGTACTGTACAGTCACCAAGCACTTAGCCTATCCTAACACAGTTTTTAAAGATGAAGGAGTGAGTTGAATTGTCTCCCTTTCACATAAAGGGAGCTAGCTCCCTTTATGTGAATGGAGCCTGCTAGGGAGGAGGGAGACAATTCAACTCACTCCTTAACTGTGTTAGGATAGGCTAAGTGCTTGGTGACTGTACAGTACTGTACATTTATCTATTTATAAAATATATATATATTTTTAATAAATAGATAAATGTACAGTACTGTACAGTCACCAAGCACTTAGCCTATCCTAACACAGTTTTTAAAGATGAAGGAGTGAGTTGAATTGTCTCCCTCCTCCCTAGCAGGCTCCATTCACATAAAGGGAGCTAGCTCCCTTTATGTGAAAGGGAGACAATTCAACTCACTCCATCTTTAAAAACTGTGTTAGGATAGGCTAAGTGCTTGGTGACTGTACAGTACTGTACATGTATTCATGTATAAAAAAAAAAGAATAAATGTTTATAATGAGATGCGTTCGTAAGTTCGAGTTGCCGTAACTTTTAACAAAGCATGAAAATTTTCACCATTTGAACCACATGAAAAGAATTTCAAAACGTGCAAAACATGCTTGTCAAAAGCCCTATTCGCACGCGATTAGTTTTACCCAGGGACCACATGCTATTTGTAATAATTACAGAGATTGTCTGTGTTGTTAATCCTGTGCGAATCGGCCATGTCAGTAATTTGTAAAGTAAAAATTCCCCCGCACATTACCTACTACATTTTCCTATGCGACTAAGCATCTCTGTGATTTGGACAGAAATGGGCGGGATCTAATACGTAATGAAGCGTTTTTTGATTTTGTTAAAGCAAAATCATTAGGAAAAATATAGAACAAGGTTATTTTAAAAGAACGCGCTGCTTGCTTCAGCTTTTATGCTGCTAGTTCCTTCAACAACGTTGCAAACTAATTTCCCTACGGGGACAAATCAATCAATCTATCTATCTATCTATCTATCAATCTATCTATCAATCTATCAATCAATCTATCTATCTATCTATCTATCTATCTATCTATCTATCAATCTATCAATCTATCAATCTATCTATCTATCTATCTATCTATCTATCTATCTATCTATCGCAGATGGCAACAGGTGCGGAGACATGCGCGTGATCAGCTGACCCATCCATCCATCCATCCAACCATTATATTTACCCACTTCTTCCTTTTAAGGTAGCAAGGGTCACTGGTGGTGACCATGTCCAGCCATCACAGTGCAAGAGGCAGGGGACACACTGGACAGGTCTCGAGTCCATTTCATCCGGTGGGTCAGTGGACGCTCACTCGCGCAGCCGGTGACAGGTTGTCCATCTGAGCTTAATGTGGCTTTTTTTTAACCTCTTAAACCATCTGCTCGGACCTGCCTCCTCCTCAACCAGTAGATTAACACAATTTTATATTGTGCATTCTTTAGCTTTCTTTGTGCTGATTCGTAAAACCACAACAAAGCCTGAGACCGGCCCGGTCGTGACAACGCAGCGCGTTGACGTCATATCCAAAAGATGTCCGTAAATTCCAGCTAAATCTCAGGCTTTGGTTATCCCGTGCGAATGCGCCATATAAAAAGCAGACGTTGGGGAGTAAATGATTTATTACATGTGGTCCCTAGGTAAAACTAATCTCGTGCAAATAGGGCTTAGGAAACATTACAATTACAATTTTTCATATCAGGAGATAAGAAAATAATCTGCTCCCTGCAACATTAGAAAATCAGGTATTTGCAACCTTACATAAAACATTATTTAGGACCGTATGCCTCATTCCGATAATTCTCATTCAGGTCATCTGGACAGTCCAGATGACCTGATTGAGAATTATCGGATTTGATACCTGGATTATTGAGCATGAACTTTCTCGTATGCCTCATTATTATTATTTACCATACTTCATTTTTACAAAGGCCAAAGCTTTGAAAGAACGTTTTTGTAAGAACTAGGACATTAAGTCAAGACGAAGCTAAACAAATCAACCAGAATAACTAGTTAAATGAACAGGAAGTATTTGCTTTTTAAAACAACTGCATGTTATGACTTTTGGAAAATCAGTTTCCTGTTACAAATAATTAGCCAATTAACAAAACAGGATCACAGTTTAAAGGTGTGTGTTAAAAAATGTGACACTGTGATGGACAAGAAGCTTTAAATCAACATGCTTTTAACTCAGGACTCAACATTTATCAAGCAAATTCCAGAACATAAAACTTTTCAAGAAGCACTATAATATTTATAATGCAAATTTCAAAATCTGAAGCTACTCTAGGAGCACCTGAAGGCTAGGAAACAACCTTTTAGTTTCATTTCCAGCCAAGCAGCATAGGTTTTTCTTTACAGTAAAAATGTCTGAACTTGTAATGACATTTAAGGTGTGTCATTTACAGTAATGTGGAAAACGACAATCTTTTAATTATAGGGTTTTACGTATCAAAACATAAAAAATAACCTTATCTTTACCAAGCTTCTAAAATTGTTCCAATCTAACCTCAAGTGTAGTGAAACACACAATGCATTCCACAATTTCATCATTTATAAACTAAAAAAATTATAATTGAAAAGCAGTGCATGAAAATCTAAGTGAACCCCATGATCCAACTGCTTGTAGAACCTCCTTTAGCAATGATATAAAGACAAAAAGAAAATGGCCACTTCAAAGTAGCTGAAGCTTGATCTCAAAAACAGCAGCAACTTCTACAACAGAATGGCTGAGTCGTCGATATCCAGACCTCAGCCTAATTGAAATGCTGTGAATGGACCCTAAGAGAGTTGTGCGGAAGCAAATGTTTGCAAACCTCAGTGAACTGAAGCAATTTTGGAAAGAAGAGTGGGTCAGATTTCCTCAAAAAGCTTCAGCTGTCAGTCAGATGTTCTCATTTTTGACTTGGGAATACTTTGGTCTCCAGAGGAGTTCATGTCAAGGAACCCTGGTTCCATAACAAGCTCAAATCATGACATCTCCACCACCATGCTTGACAGTTCCTTTGAGGTGTTTATACTGATTTGCTATGCATTATGGGTAAACAATTCCACTTTGGTCTCCTTTGTCCATTGTTCATCAAGTCTTCTGGTTTGTTTAGATTCAACTTTGCTATATTGGTAAAAACTATGCTACTTTATCCCTCATATTGATGGTATGTATCCTTAAACTTCATGTAAGTAAAATTACCGTAGTGACCGGATGCCAAATACCTTGCACATCTGTTTACTTACAGAACCAGCCAAAGAAATTGAAAATAGGTCAACACTGGCAACCCCCATGAAAGAACAGTTTGGGGTGGATAATGGACATATTTGATGTACTGTATTGGTATGCATTTATGCTCACATTTGTTCACTAAAGTATGTAGATAAACGGATAGGTTAGGTCAGAGCCATATAAAGAGAGAGTTCCGACAATTCCATAGAGTCCCATTGTAAGAATGGAATGCGGAAGTCACGTGGGTCATGGAGGGGGCGATTCGTTCCATGGCTCTGGTCTGGACCAGAGCCATATAAAGAGAGAGTTCCGACACTCTTTGAACTCGCCGACAGGCGGTCAATCGTTCCAAACTACGGCTATGGAAACCTTGTGGAGCTGCGCCCTCTGGCGGCGACGGAGCGCTACTGCAGACAGCGTCAGACTGTAACCAGAGCCATGGAACAAATCGCCCCCTCCATGACCCACGTGACTTCCGCATTCCATTCTTACAATGGAATCTATGGAAGTGTCGCAACTCTCACTTTATATGGCTCTGGTAGTCACAGCCACGGACAGAGGGAAGAAGTTTGTTGTCCATGAAAAAGTAATCGATCCTCGAGTATGAGTGATGAACATGAGAAAAAAAAGAATATTCTCTCTCAGCTGGGTGTAAAAAACGCCATACATCGCACAGGCCATACTTAGATAGAAAGGCACGAATAGTGTGGGACGACCTGCTGGCTGTGGCAGGGTTTGTAGAGGATCTGTCCAAAACTGGATCCAACCAGCAATTCAAGTCACCACTGAGTATCAATGAGTATGTGTTTAGGTCCGGGAGCAGTGAAAATAATTTCTCAAAGAAACCAACATCATCCGTATTTGGGGCATAAACGTTAACTAGCACTACTGGTGTGTTGTACAATTTACCGGAAACAATCACAAAACGACCATATTTATCTGAGTTAACTTGAAAAGGTTCAAATGAAATGTCTTGACTGATGAGGATCGAGACGCCCCGAGCCTTTGCTCGAAATGAGGAATGGAAACTCTGCCCGTGCCATGTTTGCAGTAATCGTTTGCTATCGTCACTTCTAATGTGAGTCTCCTGCAGGAAAGCAATGCCTGTATTTAACTGTTTTAAATGAGAGAGCACCTTCCTTCTCTTGACGGGGTGGTTCAAACCTTTGACGTTCCATGTTTGCAATAATTGTTTGCTATCGTCACTTCTAATGTGAGTCTCCTGCAGGAAAGCAATGCCTGTATTTAACTGTTTTAAATGAGAGAGCACCTTCCTTCTCTTGACGGGGTGGTTCAAACCTTTGACGTTCCAGCTTGACAACACCAACTGACCACTCATATTACTAATAATTTGTATAAGAAAGGTAGGTAATACAGTCTAATGTGTTGATGGCTGTGCAGTTCTTGGCAAAGTGAAAGAAAATATAAATTAATGGCAGTGATGGACCCCCCACCCCCCTCCCTTTCCCACCCTGGACAGCTGCAAAAAACAGAAGCAGCAAGCTCCATAAAAATTAAAAATAAGTCTCCTGTCTAACTTTTAAACTAGTGCTCCAGTATCGGAAAAAAAATGTATAAGCACCTCATGCAAGGCCAAAAATGTACACATAGATGTGTGATC
>JBBPBX010003523.1:65694-81987 GCA_038048925.1 Garcialebias charrua
CAACCATCCATTTGAACAACATAAAAGAATAAGATATTTGATGATCGAAGTTGGTTTGTCACAGCAACAGGCGGTATTATAGCTCCTGTTAGAACTTCTCCAGTAAACACTGAGCAGCCAGGAAACCAGGCCGGCCGGGTGACAGTTTGGAGTAGTCATGTTGCTAAGGATAAGCCCCCCAGTTCACGTTTCAAACCCATTTTCCTCACTCAGCGAGCGACACACCCGCTGGGAAGCAGACACTAGTTTGAAATGCAGAACAGAGGACTCCAGCGACAATAGTCAAATGCATTTCTGGGGTCAGAGTGGGTGACACTGAATCCTACCTGAAACTACTAAGGCTAAGGCTAAATACAGTCAAATTGTTATTCACATCAGCAGCAATGACACCTGGTTACGCCAGTCGGCGGTCCGTGTGTACTGCATCTCAGACTGACGAAGTCTTTCGGACGAAAGACGAAACGTTTCTACAGTTTTTTTTGCTTTGTTTTGTTTTTTGAATGTCCAGAGGACCAGACTTAGCTTTTTTAGATTTTTCTACCTGGATTATTGAGCATATGCATCAGGGTATGTGTCAGTCTGTTGTGGTGAAGAGGGAGCTGTAAGCCAATGCTCTCTGTTTACCAGTCGGTCCACGTTCCTACCCTCACCTATGGCCACAAACTTTGGGTAGTGAGTGAAAGAATGAGATTGCGGATACAGGAGGTTGAAATGTATTTCCTCCACAGGGTAGCTGGCCTCTCCCTTAGAGATAGGGCGAGATATTCAGTCATGCGGGAGAAACTTGGAGTTGAACTGCTGCTCCTCCACATTGAGAGAAGCCAGTTGAGGTGGTTCGGGCATCTGGTAAGGATGCTTCCTGGGCACCTCCCTAGGGAGCTGTTTTGGGCATGTTCAACTGGGAGGAGACCCTGGGGAAGACCTAGGACATGTAGTCTCTCCAGTGTGTCCTAGGGAAGAGCCAGGACATGCTGGAGAGACAATGGGCCTTGGTTTGCTGGGAACGCCTTGGAATCCTCCCAGAAGAGCTGGAAGAGGTGGCTGTGGAAAGAGATGTCTGGGCCTCCTTGCTCAAGCTGCTGCCCCTGCGACCCCACTTCAGAACAAGCATAAGATAATGGATGGATGGTTAAAGTACCGTAATAACTTAAACACAGCTTTTAATAATTTAAATCCTTCGGTTTGATGCAAAAATTCCACATGCCTTCTCATTTTCTTCTTCAGACTCTGATTTGGTTCTGACATACAGCAGAGAGATATTAAACACTTTATAACATATCCTCACGATCCTGTTCCGTTTGATTATTTTAACAACTCTGAGTTTTCACTGACTGCACATCCTCTGTGAGTACATTTCACTGCAGTAGCGGTTTATCATAGAATGCTGTAACCAAATTTAACGAGTCTCTCCCATTAACATTATTTTCTTGCATTTTGCAGATTGATGTAACAGAGAACAACAACTCAGATTATCTTGTCTTGTTGATAAAATTACAGCTTTAATGCAACCATCACTTGAAGGAAATTGTTCCTCTAGAAAAGAAAAATATTTTTCCTTCACTTTACACACAGACTTATACATAAGATAAAAAAAATTAAGAAAGAAAAATGTAGTTTTAACTTCTTGTGTGTTTTCTGCTCAGGTACTGCAACCTGAGTCCAGAACCACAGTCCATTTTTAACAGACCAGTCCTGAGCAGCAGTTCTGGGTTGAATGAGGATGGAAGGAAAGACTTTCACACTGAAACATGCAGTCAGGTAATAAATCCATGTTTGTTATGTCATTTAAATCAGTAATTTTGCACATTAATTGATACACTTGAGGTTATTCAAAAAAGTTGGGAAAATACATTTATTCATTTATTTTGAGGTTGAAATCAAAATGTTTAGAAAACGTGAAGTTCTGATAACCTCAAGAAAGTGAGCTCCAGTAAGATCTTTTTTGTTGTTTTTCCTTTTAGCTGCTCGTCTCTACAATAACCTAAATTCACTGAGAGTGAACTCAAATTAAGGATCTGACTTCAGTATTTATTTATTTTACATTAAATACCCTTCGCAAATTGGGCTCTCAGGATTACAGGACTGCAGCACTGACCACAGAGCTACTGCAGCTCCCCTTGAATCAGATTGCATTTGTTCTATTTCTATACACCATCCAAGTATGGGAACAACCTTTAGGTACTACCTAGAATCATAGCTCCAGACTGTAAGACCAGACACACAAATCTGTGCAAATACAGTACAAGAAAGCACACCACTAAATGCCACACATAGATACTGCAGTGCTTGAAACTGTACAATATCATCAGGACACTAATACCGGTAGCTCTTTTGCATTGTAAGGCCCGGCTTCACACAGCCTTCTTTTTTTTGTACGTGTTCAGAATCGGCATTGCAACAATGCTTGAGGCCGTGATGCCCTTTTTTGCGACACCCAACAATGAAAAATTTGGAGCTCATGCTATTCCTGTTCATCATTCTTTGCCATCAAAAACTAGTTTTAATAGAACCAGAGAAGGCTGCATGACACTGCATACAGCAGTATCATGAGGAAGACAAGAGAGCAAGACAACCGAAGGTGTGTTAGAAAAATTCATTGAAATAATCACTCAGGAGTCCAGGATTGAAATTTGATTAAATGTATTAAAAATACTTTCAATGAGAGAGATATCGTCCTTACATCCAAATGAACAACACCCTTGTGACTCAATGAAATTAACCTGTATAAATAAAGGTTAAATAAAATAAGCAACTCCTTTCTGACAATCAGGACAAAGATGCATTTATACATTCCCTGCACCAAGAAGGAGGATGTCATCCCTCCTCTGCATCCACTGTCTCCATATGCCAATCAACTGGCAGACAATTCAGTTTGGCTTGTCGTTTTAAGTGGTGAAAAGGTCAGGAAAATAAACACAAATTATGTAATGTTGGTATTTTTCTTGCTAGCACCTGTAAAATAAAGTTTAACATTGCAGATAAACACTGACGAGAAAGAACAACACATTTTTCTATCTCTAATTCTAGTTAATTTTAGCTTGTTTATAGTCTTAAGTTGTGTGAACAACCAGGCCAGTAGACTAATCAATAACCTGCAGTCTTCCGATATCAAATCTGTGACATCCAAGGAAGACAAGGTCTCTGGATTCCAAATATCAAGCTGGAAGTGGGACAGCCTGTCCACTTCCAAATCTCAGAACCTCAGCTGGGCCAACCTAGGCCAGGACTTTAAGCAAAATGTCCAGAACCGCCTTCATCAAGAACTCAATGGCAAACTCTAGAGGCCCATTCAAAGTCAATTGCACAAGCCAGCATCAAAAGTGACACATACCATGTGATGCACATTCCCCACTCCTGTTCTGCATAGGCCTGAACCCCCTCAGTCAGATCATTGCAAAGAGTGGCTATGCTCCAAAGTGGAACAATCAGTCACCTCCTCTACATGGATGACATCAAGCTGTGGGCCAAAAAAGGCAGAGACATTATTACTCACTGATACACTTTAGAAAGTCTCTTTTGGTTGTTTTATATTTAAAATCAGGTGAAAGTTCTCAAACCATTTTTTAAGAACGCAATTCTGACATGAACCTGGTTTAGGATTCAGTAATTGCACCAGAAAACAGGAATGATTTAAGAGGTTTATTATTAAAGCTGGAACTCTGGTGGAGGTCTGGGTCTGTGGGCCACTCAGATCTGCAGAAACAGGAGTATTAATAAGGGGGGTTTGACTGAAGGCTCTTAGAATAATAGAAGCCAAAGTGCTGCCTACCATTCTGCTTTTGGAAACTCTAGGAAATGTGGACCCTTCACAGTCGGCAGGGAGTTGAATCCATGAGACAAGAGGATCTGATGATTTCACCAGTAGTGGTAAGGAGGAGCCAGAGCAGCAGAAATGTACAGCTTATAGAGTTGGAACAAATCCAGAATCGAGGTCTAGTAGATTGGTCCGAGGTCATACATAAATGGTCAGAGTTTCTAAAACTAGTTTTCCAAATCCTGAGGGCAAGGCGAGAGACGTAGTCAAGGCACGGCAGAATAAAGTTGTTACCGTGGTCAGAGAGAGTGATGTGATCCAAATCAGGCAGGGAATGGACAAGACACGGAATCCAAAAGGCAGGCAAGAGGTCAGAATCAAGAACTCAAACAAGGCTGTGGCATGAATGCTGGACATCTACTACTTGACAAGGTTCAATAATCTGGCGCTGGTTTGTTGAGAGCATGAGGCTTAAGTAGGCAGGTGAACAGGTGGAAATAATGAGAGCTGATTGATGAGGGAAACCAAGGAAGGTGTGGCAAAACTTGAAGAGCAGGCTTGAGCTGAAGGAAGGGTAATAGCACGACAAAAGAAGAACGGAGTTGCTGAATGATGTGGCTGCACGAAAGTTGAGGAGTGGGGACCACAATGGCTTGTAGTAGTGGGGGTGTCGGGCAGGGTTTGGCTCCGGGTAAACGGTGTCTTGAGGTTGCTGGCGACGGTGTTGACGGTAGGAAGAAGTTGCTGCTGGAAAAGTATAAAGTTGTGTTGCGGTTTGAGGCGGGCCAGGGTTTGCTTGGGGTGAGCCCTGTGACTTTTTCGAAGGGTCTGAAGCGTGCAGTGGGTGATGTGGAAGTAGCTAAAGTGTTGTGGGATGGCAATCTCCTGCTCGTTTGTAGACATGCTGAGCAGAGGGACGTGGCTTTGGGTTTGCAGTCTGTGTGTGGTAAAGTGGTGGTGGATAGGAAGATTGTGGGGGACATGAGAGGTTCTAGAGGGGTGATTTCCGGGATTCCTGTAACGGAGGACTTGGAGGCCATGAAGAACTACGTTAAGGGTGGGGAAGTTGAGTCCTTGAAACGTTTGCCGGCTTATCGTGATGGGGTGAGGGTGGCTAGTACGTCAGTACTGGTGTGTTTCCGGGACGGTGTTTTACCGGATAAGGTTATGATTGGGTGCTTGTGTTTTCGGGTGAAGGCTTATGTCCCTCCGCCTCTTCGGTGCTTTAAGTGCCAGAGGTTTGGGCATATTGCTGCTGTTTGTCGGAGTAAGCGTCGTTGTAGCAAGTGTGGGGGGGATCATGATTATGGTGATTGTGGTGTGACTCAGCTGTCGTGTTGTAATTGTGGTGGTGGTCATTCTGCAGCTTATGCAGGTTGTGATCATAAAGCTGCTGCTGAAGTTCAGAAGGTTAAGACTGTTGGGAATCTTTCGTATGCGGAGGCAGTTCGTGTGGTCGAGCGCGATGTTTCTTCACCGTCTCTTGTTGGAAAACCGAGCGTACCTGAACGTGGTCAGGGTAATGTTACGATCGAACGGTTGACTCCGTTCGTTGCTTTTGTTATTAATTGTTCTGAACAGGCGACGACTAAGACTGAGAACATCAAAATCATAGTGCAGGTTGCTTCAAGGTTTTTTGGGGTGAAGGAGTTGTCGTGGGAGAGTGTTCGTGATGAATTGAGTCGGGGTGAGGGTGCGTCTGGGTGTGAGGTGTCTCTGCCCATGTCTTCGATGTGAACAGGTGTTCCTGATTGTTTTTGTTTTGTTTTTTGCTCTTTTCTGTTTGTGCACTTTAGGGTATTTTGTGTGGGTTTTGGTTTGTTGGTTGTTGTGGTGTTCTGGGTCGCCTGGGCGTTTTGTGTTGTGTTATAAGCCGTCTGGTCCGTGCTCCTTTCTGGAAGGTGGCGGTAATGCACTCGTTGTTTTGCCAACCGCCATAAAACACCAATAGAAGAAGAAGAAGAAGGAAGGGTAATAGGCAAAACAGACATGAAAACAGAAAACTGTGGCAGGCAGGGGCAGAAACATGACAAATTATTTATTCGTTAGCATGAAGTCTCAAACGAAATTGTTTCAAGGGGCTGTACTAAAACATTCACATACATTATAAAAGCCAATTAGTAAACTATCTAAAAGAAGCTAGCAGATTGTGTTAAATCTTCACTTCATCACAGTATCCCATCCTGAGCAAGCACAAAGACAACAGTGGAAAGGAAAACTCCCTTTTAACAGGAAGAAACCTCCAGCAGAACCAGGCTCAGGATGAGCGGCCATCTGCTTCGACCGGCTGGGTTTCAGAGGACAGGAAGTAGAAACAGATAAACATAAAATGACAAGGCCAGGTGTACTTTCTATTGGAGGAAAGACAAAAACACACGTTAAGGATAAAAATAATTACAAATACAAACAGGTGGAGTAGAGCAAGTAAGACAGCAGCAGAGTGAGGAAATGTGGTCAATTTTTCCTCCAGCAGTCTAAGCCTATAGTAGCATAACTAAGGGACATCTTAGGAAACCCAAGCCGACCCTCACTGTAGGATTTTTCAAAAATGAAAATCTTAAGCCTAATCTTAAAAGTAGACAATGTGTCAGCCTCACGGACAGAAACTGGAAGTTGGTTCCAGAAGAGCAGAGCCTGAAAACTGAAAGATCTTCCTCCCATTCTGCTTTTGGAAACTCTAGGAACGCAGTCTGAGAGCAAAATGCTCTGTTAGGAAAGTATGGAACAATAAGACCTGTAATATAAGATGGAGCTAGGTTGTTGAGGGCTTTGTAGGTTAGAATTAATATTTTGAATTTTGGGGAGTGGTGGTGCAGAGGTTAGAGAATATGGGCCTGCGATCGGAAAGTTGCAGGTTCAACTCCCGGTACCATCAACATCAAAATGAGGGTGGAAAAGGTGAAACACCCACACCTGCCTCCACCCTCATTCGCCCCACTCTGGGCCCCCTGAGCAAGGCCCTTAACCTCCACCATCTGCTCCCTAAGCAGGTCTCTCTTGAAAATGAGTTCTCGTGACACAATGAGACTACCTGGATAAATAACAGGCAAATGAAAAAAAAAAGAAGAATTAAATTCTGAATTTGCCAGGGAGCCAATGAAGCGAAGCTAAAACTGAAAAAATATATGTCTCCTACTAACTCCAGTTAAAACTCTACAGCATTTTGGATCAACTGAATACTTTTTAAAGAAGTTGTTGGACACCCAGATAATAAACAATTGCAATAGTCCAACCTACACATGATAAATGCATGGACCAGTTTTTCAGCATCAAATCTATTCATTATCACAATTTATTTCATTGTACTGTAATACACATGCTGTCATCTGACTCCAGAACATTTGGATCTGAAAGGACTACCAGTGATGATGACTTCTTCTGGACATCACTTGACTTGTTTCTCATGGTTTCTGCTCATCAGGAGAATTTATTTGAAGACGCCGTCCACCCTCCTACACAAGGTCATCATCATTCAGCCCCTGATCCTCGCTTCATACCTGGATACACAGATGAAGAATTTACATCCAATAACAATCACCTCAAGGTAAATATAGTGCGATCTGGCTGATTGGTCTCATATACAGTAGTAATACAGTAATAATAATAATAATAATAATAATAATAATAATAATAATAATAATAATAATAATAATGATAATAATAATAATAATAATACATTTTATTTGTATATTGCTTTTCCAACTATAGATATTTATAGTAATTTCTAGAGGGCAAAAGGCTGCTTAAGTCACCTAATACTTGGTCTGGAGTTTACTTGGTTGTGTATTTGTGTGTAGTTGCCCATCCCAGAGGTAAATGATGAGACAAGCAGGAACGAGGCAAAGACTGAGGACAATCCACAGGAAGAGATGAGTGACATTCTGACACAGTTCAGTTCAACCAGTATGCACCATTTACTTCCTTTTATTGTTTATTACAGCTACTTAGGTTTTGTTTGCAAAATCATTTTGAACAGACTAAACTTCAAGGATCAAAACTATTTAGCACATTTAACTCAATTTCACATCTACAAAAGGTCAGAACTCTTCTAGAAAACATTATCTGTTCTTTCATAACCAAAGGTTGTTATTGGTTATCAGCATCTGTTGCTCAAATTAAGCTGACCTGAGTGTATTTTATTAAATAAATGAAAATGTTTGATTTTAGATTTTATAACATTTTTTTTACCAATCACTGAACAAT
Source organism: Garcialebias charrua (assembly GCA_038048925.1). NCBI lineage: Eukaryota > Metazoa > Chordata > Actinopteri > Cyprinodontiformes > Rivulidae > Garcialebias > Garcialebias charrua. The sequence continues at coordinate 73,652 of JBBPBX010003523.1, forward strand.
TTTAACAAAGTTCTCTCAGCAATCATGTAAATTGCATTTGTAAAATACTGAAGTAAATTATATAACCCATTAACTCCAGCCTAAAAGCTTGAAATGATTATTTTTCCAATGATGCTCTTTACAGAACCAGGTGTTCATCCTTACTGGATTGGCGATCTGGACAGCATCATCATGAAGTCTCCTGAGTTGTACACCAGTCCTCATGAAAATGGTGGTTTCTGTAAAACCAGGAAGTCTCTGTCCCAACAGCTGGAGTTTACTCACGCCATTACTCAGGTACTGGCCTCAGCAGAAACAATGTCTATGGAGGGGGAGGTCATTACAAAATGTGTTTATGAATATCATGGAACAATCATCCACCTCACCTCACCAGAATTTACAGCAAGAACACTGGAATGTCATTGCGACTGGATAAATGCAGTCGGGTTGTATGCAAGAGAGGCAAGGTGATCACAACTGAAGGGGTTGAACTACCTGAACACAACACTGGAGATGTCCAGGACAGCAACAAACACTTTGGAACCCCACAGGCAAATGCCAGTCATGATGAAGCTGCAATAAAGTCAGCCACAACCATGTATGTACAGAAAGTAAGGCAGATCCAGAAGAGCCAGCTAATAGGCAAAAATAAAGTCCGAGACATCAACACATATGCAGTGTCAGTCATCAGATGCCCATAATAGAGCTGGTCAAAGCAGGAGATAAAACCCACTAACATCAAGATTCAAAAGCTCCTCACGATGCATGGAAGGTTTCACCCAAAGTCCAGCACCCTGAAACTATACAATGAGAGAAAGAAGGAAGGTAGAGGACTAGTGAGTTTCTGAGCCACTATATAGGATAAAACAACTAAGAGCCTGGAGAACATCAGGAGGATAGCCCCTGACAATGAACTGATAAATAAATGTCTCAGGCAGTAGCAAAAACCCAATGTGGAAGTGGTGGAACAAGAGGAGCCATGATGGAAATATAAGCCCCCTGCACGTCATGTAATACAGAGACTGAGGAAGTGACTGATATCAACAAATCCGACCAGTGGCAAGAGAGGGCTGGACTTACGGACAGCACAGAGACACTAATCATGGCAGCAATAGAACAGGCCCTCAGTACAAGAGCAATAGTGGCCACTTCTGGACAAGATGTTTCTATAGTGAATTTAACTCACGTTGGTGATCCTCTTTGTGGTCAACTACTTTCATAAACTAACTACCGGTACAAAGTTGCTGCGTATCATCATCATCAATATCCTCTCAGTATTGAGGGTGTTTGTGTACTAGAATGTAAAACTGTGTAAAAGATAGATAAATCTAGTAAAACAAAAGATTCCTCAAGCAGATATTATTCTAGCAGAGAAAACAGGAAATGGCACAATAAGTGTTACCACGAGCGTCCACAGCATGATTGAGCACAATGAGTTGGCTTAGGGTCAGGATTAGGATACAATAATGAATGGAAGTCAAGTAATGGTCCTAATAAGCATAGAAATACAAGTTTGTATTTGTGTATAATTGTGTGTAATTGTGTGTGTGCTGCTCCTTTGCAGGCAGTGGACCACCCCTCACACTCCCTCAGTTCTGCTCAGCTGTTGAACCAGTCCAGCAATGTGCACGCCTTCATAATCTGCAGTATTGTGCTGATAAAGGGTCATGGCAAGGTGGGAACCAGAACTTGAACCAGAACGCTGTAAACTGTGAGAAGCCTCCCCTGGGTAGAGTTTATCTACAGTTTATATCCCTCAGTGTGCGCATGTGACCTAATTTATTGCTATTATTTTAGTTTAGCGAGATATACGAATCAGCCAGAACATAATGAACAGATGAAGGGAAACCATTGATGCTTGTTTTAAATACCCTCAGCAGAAGTGGATCTTGATTCTCCTGACCAGGATAATCACTGTGGAAAAATTTTGCATTCGTCCAGAGGACCTGACTTAACTTTGTTAGATTTTTCTACCTGGATTATTGAGCTTGCATCAGAAGTCACGTTAACTTGCATGCTGTGTAAAATACCGTTAACTCGGACAAATATGAGACTTCCTATAGTGCAAGTGAATGCAGATTCCTTCCAGAGAGCGTGTAAAATAAATAAATACATACAGACGTGGGCACAAAAAGCTCTCAAGACTTTGGGTCTCCAATACACCTAATACTTATTCCTCATCATGCCACAAGTCTGTGATACACAAGGTCAACAGGGTGCTGCAAACGACATGTGCCATGGTCGACATGCATCAAGTGGCTTGGACACCAGTAATAACTGCTTGCAGTTCTAGTTATAAATATTGCTATTATTATTATTATTAATCAGGCAGTGCTTTAAGGGTTCTGCTGCTGTTTTCAGGGTCTGGGCTTCAGTATCGTGGGGGGTCAGGACAGCCCGTATGGACCCATGGGAGTCTATGTGAAGACCATTTCTTCTTCAGGAGCAGCAGCTGCTGATGGACGGCTGCAGGAGGGTGAGACTTTTGGACATTTGGAGCTTCAGTTTTATATCAACAACACATTGTGTCAGTATCAGCTAATTATAGGAGAAAATTTATTCATGTAAAAAATATGAATATAAAAATTTGATCTGATCCAGGTAATATTCTGAAATGTATGTATGAGACCGGGTCCTGGGTCAATAGATCAGGCAGAGAATTCATGCTGGTCAGAATCCCAAAGAAGGTCAATAAACACCTAAGCCTGGGTGCTGAGAAAAACTACAAGAATCACTTAAAATGACAATATATTTAGTTTTTTTTAATGTTCTAACATATAAAAATGGTGTTAGATGGCAAGGATCTCTTTTAAATTAACTGGACTGTTTCTCAAGTCTCTCTGACTAAAGCTGAAGAGTTTGAGAACCACTGAACTTAACTAAAGCGACAAGTCATCAGGAAAACCTTCATTAGTTTTCTTGGATTATAATTTACATCAATTATTAGCAAGCCACCAGGGAGCACAAGCCAGTGTATCTCTTGTGCCGGTCCCAAGCCTGGGTAAATGGTGAGGGTTGTGTCAGGAAGGGCATCAGACGTAAAACATTTTTGTGAAAACTATAATGCAAGTTCATCAAAGTGAAACCATATTGGATCGGTCGAGGCCCGGGTTAACAACAACCGCCACCGGTGCTGTTGACAAACAGGGTGCTGGCGGAAATTGTGCTACTGTTAGTCGAAGACCACGAGGAGGGAAACGTTTCAGGAGACAGAGGGAGAGGAGGAAAGTGAAGAATGTAGGACTAAGGGTTGCAACTTTAAATGTGGGAACAATGACAGGCAAAGGTAGAGATCTGGCTGACATGATGCAGAGAAGAAAGGTAGATGTTTTATGTGTCCAAGAGACCAAGTGGAAGGGCAGCAAGGCTCGCAGTATTGGAGCAGGGTTCAAACTGTTTTACAATGGTGTGGATAGAAAGAGGAATGGAGTAGGAGTGGTCCTGAAGGAGGAGTTGGCAAAGAATTTACTTTGTAGTAGAGGTGAAGACAGCGTCAGATAGGGTGATGTGTCTGAAGGTAGAAGTAGAAGGTCTGATATTAAATGTTGTCGGTGGTTATGCTCCACAGGTTGACGGTGATGTGGAGGAGAAAGATACATTTTGGAAGGATCTGGATGAAGTGATAGAGAATATTCCCAGGGAGGAGAGTGTGGTGATATGAGCAAACCTGAATGGACATGTTGGGGAAGAAAACAGAGGGGATGAGGAAGTGATGGGCAGGTTTGGTGTCAAGGAAAGGAACCAGGAAGGACAGTTGGTGGTGGATTTTGCCAAGAGAATGGACATGGCTGTAGTCAACACTTATTTCTTAAGAGGGAGGAACATAGAATGACCTATAAGAGTGGAGGAAGGAGTACACAGGTCGACTACATTCTGTGTAGAAGAGGAAACCTGAGAGAGATTGGAGACTCTAAGGTTGTAGCAGGGGAGAGTGGCCAAACAGCATCGGATGGTTGTGTGTAGAATCACTGTTGTTGTGAATAATGGAAAAATAGTAAAATAAGAGAATAAGACCAAATTGTGGAAGTTGAAGAAGGAAGAATGTTGTGAGAAATTCAGAGGAGCTGTTAAAGGCTCTGGGTGTAAGAAAGGGTTTCCAAATGACTGGATTCAAGGACGAGACGAGGACAAGAATGTGCACATTTTGGACCGAGAACACAGGTGGTTTGAGAGGGGTGTGAAGGAAGCTATTTATATTAAGAGAGAAAAACCTTCTCTTAACAGAGGAGGAGGTATCAGATTCCAACTTTCAAAAACGTATAATGCAGCTTTAGGACTGATTTCAAAATAAAGTCCAGTTGTTTCTGTATTGAACGTTTTTTGATTTTATCATGTCCTGGATGACTGAGAATCTTCACCAGCAAAATGACTGGATTGCTACAGAAACTGTACCGTAATTAGAGAGACAGGTAGGAAGGTACTTGGTGTGTCATCTGGACAGAGAATGGATGATGAGGAAAACTGGTGATGGAATAGTGAAGTGCAGGAAGCTATTCAAAGAAAGAGGTCAACCAAGAAGAAACATGACAGTAAGAGGACTGAAGAGAGGAGACAGGAATATAAGGAGATGAGATTTCAAGCAAAGAGGGAGGTGGAAAAGGAAAACCAGAAGGCGTATGATGAGTTTTATGGGAGGTTGGACACTAAAAAGAGGGCAACAATAACTTGTACCAATTGAAAATACTGAGGGATCAGACTGGAAAGGATGTGCAGCAGGTTAGGCTTGTTAAAGACAGGAACGGTAATGTTCTAACAAGTGAGGAGAGTGCGACGGGAAGATGGAAGGAGTACCTTGAGGAACTAATGAATTAAGAGAATGAAAGAGAAAGAAGAGTAGAGGTAATAGAAACTGTGGACCAGGAAGTGGGAACGATTAGTGGAATTAAGAAAGGAAAGATGGTAGGACCTGATGACATACCAGGGGAGGTTTGGAAATGTCTTGGAGAGATGGCAGTGAGGTTTTTGACTCGAATCTTCAATGGCATATTTGAGGGTGAGAAAATGCCTGAAGAATGGAGAAGAAGTGTGCTGGTGCCCATTTTTAAGAACAAGGAGGATGCACAGAGTTGTAGCAACTACAGGGGAATTAAGTTCCTGCTTCCTGGAATATCTTATAAAAAGATCTGAAGCTCTCGGCCTTGCCCTCTCTAAATGGTTTTAAGAATCTGTTGGAATCCTGGCAAAAACCAATGCAGACATGTTCTTGTTCTTGATTTTATACATCTATCTTATAATGTTTTGCTAGTTTTGCTAGTTTTTCTATTGTTTATTGCTTAAGGTAATTGTATCATTGCTGTTCATCATTCTTTAGTTTGTAGCAGGTCGCTTTTGTAAAGGAGTCCACGAGGCTCAATGAGATTTACCTGACTAAATAAAGGTTGAATGAAGTTGAGGAGCCACACGATGAAGATCTGGGAGAGAGTTGTGGAAGCAAGACTTAGACGAGAGGTGACTATTTGTGAGCAGAGGTATGGTTTTGTGCCAAGAAAAAGCACCACAGAGGCCATCTTTGCTTTGAAAATGCTGATGGAGAAATCCGAAAGAACTCCTTTGTCTTTGTGGATTTAGAGAAAGCATATGACAGGGGGCCGAGGGAGGAGGTGTAGTATTGCATGAGGAAATCTGGAGTGGCAGAAAAGTTCTGGTATGTTAGACTGGTACAGGACATGAATGAAGACAGCAGGACAGTGGTGAGATGTGCTGTAGGAGTGACAGATAGCTTCAAGTTGAAGGTTGGATTGCATCAAGAATCAGCTCTGAGCCCCTTCTTGTTTGCTCTGGTGATGGACCGATTAATAGACGAGATCAGGCAGGAATCCCCATGGACTGGATGGATGTTTGCAGACAATATTGTGATCTGTGGTGAGAACAGGGAACAAGTGGAAGAGAACTTGGAGAGGTGGAGGTATGAACTTGAAAGAAGAGGAATGAAAGTCAGCCGTAGTAAGACAGAGTACATGTGTGTGAATGTAAAGGAGGCAGGTGGAACAGTGAGGCTACAAGGAGCAGAGGTCACAAAGATGCAATAATAATAATAATGAAAATGAATTTAATTTATAACGCACTTTTCATTAACAAAAATCTCAAAGTGCTACAAAGTGCAACAAAAATCAAAGATCAAATAAAAACAAGTGATAAAATCAAGTAAAATCAATAATAATATCAACTAAGATCAAAGATAAAATCATGTGGAGGCAGAGTAGGCTCGCTTAAAAAGAAAGGTCTTTAAGCCTTGTTTAAAGTCAACCAGTGACTGTGGAGCTCTCAGGTAGTCAGGGAGGGAGTTCCATAGGCGGGGGGCAGCCACACAGAATGCCCGGTCTCCCATGGTCCTTAATTTGGTTCGTGGAATGTGAAGGAGATTACTGTTCTGTGATCGTAGAGACCGGGTGGATGAATATGGTGCAAGAATGTCCTTTAGATAATCAGGTGAAGTTCCGTGTAAGCATTGGTGTGTAATGAGAGCAGTTTTGTACTGAATTCTGTAGGTGACAGGAAGCCAATGAAGGTTATGGAGAATGGGCGTAATATGTTCAAATTTACGAACTCTCAACAGAATTCTTGCTGCACTGTTTTGAATATATTGAAGCTTCTGAAGGTTTTTGCCAGGGATTCCAATAAACAGGGAGTTGCAGTAGTCGAGCCTGGAGGAGACAAAGGCATGGACGAGTTTCTCAGCATCAGAAAAAGTTAGAGATGGGCGAAGTCTGGAGATGTTTCGAAGATGGAAGAAGCAGGTTTTAAACAGATGCTTAATGTGATTTTCAAATGTAAGATGAGAGTCCATTTTTATTCCAAGATTTGTAACAGAGGTGGAGAGGGGGATGTCTTGTCCAGAAAAGGAGATTGTTGTTATAGTTGATGTTTGTACCTGGTGAGGGGTGCCAATCAGTATGGCCTCAGTCTTGGAGCAGTTTAATTGAAGAAAGTTCTGATTCACCCATGCCCTTATTTCTTCCAGGCAGGTAGAGAGGGCAGGTGCAGGACTTCAAGTACTTGGGGTCTACTATCCAGGAAAATGGGGAGTGTGGTAAAGAGGTGAAAAAAGAGTCTAGATAGGATGGAGTGGATGGAGAAAAGTTTCAGGAGTTATCATCAACAAAAGGATGTCAGCAAAGGTCAAAGAAAAAGTTTACAAGACAGTGATGAGACCAGCTTTGTTATATGGTCTGGAGACCGTGTCATTGACAAAAAGACAGGAGAAAGAACTGGAAGTGGCAGAAATGAAGATGTTGAAGTTCTCCTTAGGAGTGACAAGGATGGATAAGATGATTAGGAATGAGATCATCAGAGGTTCAGCACAAGTTGAACAACTGGGAGATAAAGTTAGGGAGGCCAGACTGAGATGGTTTTGACATGTCCAGAGAAGGGACAGTGGGTATAATGGTAGAAGGATGTTAGAAATGCAGGCTGGGACTTGGACTGCCCCCTCTCTGATACTTCTGAGGCTACCTAGTGTCGCGCTCCTGCCACGTGGCCCCCTGGTGGGTGTTCCTCTGCCTGCGGGCGTGCTTGGGGCCCTCACTATCTGGGGCTGGGCGCTTGGGCGTTTGTCGGCTCGGCCTGGTGGCTGCCTGGTGGGGCTCGGGTCCTCTGGTCCTGTCGGGTCTGGACCTGAGGGATGGGCGTCCCCGGTGCCCGAGCCTCGGTGACCGGCCCTGGGGCTACGTCGGTGCAGCGGGCTCCGGCGGGGGCCTGTGTATTTGTCGCTGTTGACCCCGGGGGGTCATTGTGTGTGGTCCCTGGTGGGGTTCGTCCGGTTCTTCCCCTTGGTCGGATCTGGGGAGTGGACGAGTGGCTCGTCCTGTTCGGGTGGTCCTGGGGACTCTGGGCTCGGGGTCCTTCCTGGGGTCTTGGGCTTTGATCGCCCCTTCGTCTGTCTCGGGCTTTGGGGGGACGGATCTCTGATGCTTCACAGTCGCTACTAAATGTTCTATTGGAGGAACCTTATTCACTTATGCATGCTCACAACCACACACAAATGGATGCAGGGATGTATATGTAGATATATGCAGATATGTAGATGGGTATATGAATGAATATAAATGTATATGTATGTATACTGTATATATATTTGTAGGTATGGGTATGTGTATTTATAGAAATCTACTGCAAGGTCATGAATATTATCAGTCTTTATGCATGTATGTTTCGTTGCTGTGTTCTGTCATGTGCTTTGCAGGATTGTGGACGGAGGTTGGGTGTGTTTGCCTTGTGCTCTTTTTGTGGATAATTGTTGTTTTGTTGTCTTACTTTCTCTTTTCTTTCTTTCTCTCTATAAAAAAAAATACATATTGGAGTGAGAGGATGGCTATAAGGTGTGAAGGGAGGCCATCTATAAATGGAAAAAAAATAAA
>JBBPBX010003524.1:0-10801 GCA_038048925.1 Garcialebias charrua
GTTACTGTGGAGGCACGGGACGGTGGTGTGAGTTTTTGCCTCTAATTAGAAATTCGGCCTCAGAGGTTGTTTTCCGCACCGCTCACCTGATTGATAATGATCAGTTTATATATGATAAAGAGGATGAAATGATGGAGATGTTCAATATTTATCATCTAAAACTAATTACTCTGACCCAATAATTATAACCCAGCTCACTTATATCAAATATTCTCTGTTCCCTTTAAACACTTATATTTGATAGTACAAACATGTTGTTTGCTTTTCTCCTTGATACAGAAAAGACAGTCTTCTAGCCTTGACAATGTTTGGATTAGATGTTCTTGTTTGATCAGAACCATGACTTGTTTGTTTTATCTGTAAGACGTCAGAGCTTGTCAAACTCCACCTGCTTCTTGTTTAAATAGCTTGTCATGTCCAGTACAATTCGGAATTGTGCTGAACAATGTATTTGAGACCAAACTAAGTTTCAAAAGACATTAAAAGCCCTTCCCCTTTGCAAAGTTGTTTGTCTGATTTAACACTGTTCTCTTGTTTATCTTGTGTGATTTTTATTAAGGTAACAGGGGTTTAAAATCCCCATCAATTATGTTACAAGTTCTTCAGTTTGTGTACTTGCCAATACTGAGTACTGATAAAGAGTAGTTAATTGGTTAGTACCTAAATATTACACGAAGACTTAAAAAAAAACAAAAAAAACATTTTTTTAGGAACACAGCAAACAGTTTGTCTGGCTTTTTTATTTTTCATTTATCTATTGCCCTCTACTTGCAAAACGGAAGAGAAAATGACGTCACCAAGCATAAAAATGGTATCAATCTGAAGTATTGGAGTGTCTTTGTGAATTCAAGTACAAATATCTGAAGCTGATCAGATCCAGTATTGATGCTGGTATCAAACCAGCTGTTTATGACTAACCGTTTGCTGACAAGGAGCTTTGGATACGAGTTTTGATGGCGTTGGCTACGACGAGGGACTCAGACAGAGCCTGTGTGTTTGGCGCAGCATGTCAATAGTTGGCCTCGACTCACCTGCAGCCTGGGGTGACATTGGACAAGATCTGCGTTGGATGGCGCAGATCTGCTCATTGCTGGATTTGAAATGCATTCATCTGAACAAGATATGTGTAGCGCTACTATTACTTTGTATTATGATGGCCATCTAATCCAAATGTGTGCACACATAATGGCATAAACCCAGTATATTGGTTGCTGAAGTGGATGAACAATTAACTTTGACAGATTTTCTGTCAGAGAAGAGCTCTCTCCAGGTGTCAAAACACAGTTTTTATGTTCTTGAGACAAACTGAAGAAGGCCGCAAAAGGAAAAAAAAAACATTAAAAAGGGGTTGAGATGCCTGCAATTTTTAATGGAGGAAAAAAAGGCACACAAATGTTTTGAACATGTTCATAATTCAAACAACAAGACTGTGAGCTGACATGAAGAAATTTAAAACCATCTCAAGCAACATCCTAAAGCCTCCCCTTTCCCTTCCCACATCGTGAATGCTGCTTACTATATAGTCACCAGGAGTTCTAGTCCAGTGGGATACTACCTAAAAATTATTTTTATGAGCTTAAGATTTTTACTGATAAGGAAGCAATGGAGTGAGATTTGTTGTCGTGACAGTGCTCCTGGAGAAATGCCATGCATGGTAATGGGACATTTGGTAGGTTAGCCAATACAGCCTTTAATTATTAATTCCATTCGAAACATCACACCTGGACATCACACCAACAATACACATGTAAAAAAAACAACCAAAAAATGGGCAGAGGTAAGTGTGTCACTGCACGATCACTGACTGCACGGTACGCAACCTGTAGCATTAGCCTAGTGTAGCATGACATTACTGCTAAGTCACAGCTATGTTAGTTTTCCTTTTAAGCTCTAAGAGGTATCTGTGATGTTTCAGAGCTGCTGCATTCATGCTACAAAATTCATAAACATGACTGATAAAGCTGTGACAACTCAACGCTGGAGAGAGCACATCACCTGTGCTAATACAGTACCAAGATGTTATGTTGCTCATTTCATCAAGCTCATCAATTTTTGTCTTGCCTCTGACACTGTATCCATATCAGCACTAATGTATATTAAATAGAAAAATTAGATGCTTTCAACAATTTGACTGATAGGAGAGTCTTTACATGTAATTGATACTATAACAAGATATTGATTATTATGTTGGAAGAAATGCTTAGAATCTGGAGAAGACTTAGTTTCAATATGGATCCCTCAGAGCAGCCAGTCCTCCAATATTAAATTCTCAAGGTGAAGAAGACCCTCTGCAATGTTCCAGCTCTAAAGGTGGACGCAAAATACAATAACAGGAGCCCCGCTCTGTAGGACACACTGATTCAACAGCAATGCAAGCTTGCAAAGATCAAAAAGGCCAGATGCTCCAGCGCACAGAAAAATTCTTCATAAAGCCAAACAACACGCTAAAAACGGTCGTGGCAAAAAGTTGGCATTCAGAATGTAATGTGAAAATTTATAAAATGTGTCAAAAAAAACAAACATTTGTTTGAATTTATGAGAAGCTGTGTAAGATTGTGTATTGTTATGATTTGTTTTATATAGTTTTTACAATTTTTATTTGTGTTTTGTCGTGTTTTATTTAGCACCTAAGATACAGAGGAGCTTCAAGCTTGAGACTGATGTGTCTCAAACCGGTAGATTCAACAGTACACAGATAAAAGCATACACATATAATCATACATGTACTTGTTGGCTTATTTATGAATAGGCATTAACAGAAGAAGAACTACTCACTGTCCTAAACTGGTTTTGTTTGAATTGCTCCACAAAGCAATAAAACAACAAAATGCATCCAATTAAAGCAGACCTGAACTTGTGCATAAAAAAAAAAAACAGGGTTGAATAAAATATATATTAAAAAAATAAATAAATAAACACTTGAGTGTTCCGCCTTTTCAGATTTAGTGACTACAGTGTGACCACACAGAGAATTACTGCCGGTAATTGATTATTAAAACTTGAAATTGCAAACCATATCTATTATTTGAGAAGTGTATGTGTTATTATTATAATCAACAAAGCCTGGCACTTACTGTTTGCCACCTCCAGGACCCCTAGAAAAAAAATATCAGAGGTTAGAAAGGCAACTTATAGAGCAAGCACTGTCTGGCCAATTATCTCAGATATAATACATTACCAAATGATGCTCACCACACCGAGGCTTGTCCCTTCATGCCATGGCACAGCTGTAGTCAGGAAAAAGAAATATCCACAACTGAGAAGAAGTTTGTAATAATGTTGCTATTGCTTGAGGTCTATAAATAATTAAATTCTTGAAAAGTATTTATAACACTCTCCTTCTGAAGCTTTTTCATCTTTATAGGTATGTATATATAGTTAAAATAAAAATTATACAATGCGTCCTACTGGTGGATAATGCTTTTATTGTGTAAGTATTTAATCACCTAGATGTGGATTATTATGTTTTATTTTTTTAATGAAAGCAGTTATAGAGACAGTGCTGGGTCTGTAACACATTTCTGCAAAAGGACAATGTTACACATTTATTTTATCCTTTCCTCATACAGATATCACATCTTAAAGTGCAAATAAAGTGTCAGAACAACAACAGTGTAAAAGCAGAGAAAGAAGTCTTCCGAATGTTAATCTCTGCTGTCACATTATGATTTAGGACTGCTGCTTGTTTCATGCTTTTATAAAAAATTAAAAAATAAATAAAAAGAGTGGTCACAGTGTTGGGTGTGTAGTTTACTCATGCTGAGTCTGGCAGCTGAAACACCCTGTAATGAAACAGACTTTAGCTACAGAGATGTGTGTTGCTACAAACTGGATCCTATCTTTTTATTTCCACTGATCTAATAAACCAGTGTGGAGAGGCTTGCACCTTTACTGGCATTAAGGCTGAGTTCACCCGTGACCATTGTTTTCACTATTAAACCTTTTCAAAATAAAATACAATGGCAGAAACAATGGGTCTGTGTAGAAAAGCACCAATAGAAGACAACTTGGTAAAACTAATTACATGATATTCAGTAACAAAAAGAGAATTGTTGACGATCCATTTGAAATTGAAGATGTTGTGATCTGTAAAGTGAGTGAAGTGAAGTTTCTGGGTGTTATCATTGATGACAAACTGACATGGAAACATCATGTAAATTCCATTAAAACAAAAATAGCTAGATCAATTGCAGTACTGTATAAAGTCAGGGATTTTTTAATTGATAAAGCTCTGTATATGTTGTATAACACAATCATTGTTCCACATTTAATCTATTGTATTGAGGTTTGGGGAAAAGCGTGCAAAACAATTACAAAGCCTGTTTTTATTTTACAAAAGAGAGCTGTAAGAGTAATCACCAGAAAACATTTCAGTCACCCATCAAACACCTTGTTTCTTCAGCTAAATTTATTGAAATTCCAGGAATTGGTAGAATATAGTATTTTATCAGTTATGTATAGGGCTCATAATAACACATTACCTTTAAATATCCAAAGACATTTTATAAAAAGACAAAGTTATTACAATCTCAAAGGGACAGAGATATTCATCAAACCACAATTCAGAACCAGCTTAAAGGGACGGTCTACCTCAATTCAGGGAGTTCGATTGTGGAATGTTCTGGAGAGTGATGTTAAAAATGCAAAATCAATGTATACATTTAAGAAAAAGGTCAAAAAGGACTTGCTCAAAAACTATATATGATGTAACTTAGTGTGTTTGTGTAAATAGAATTATTCATTTTGTGATGTAGTTTGTGTATTACAGTTAGAAAAATTAAGTAGAATTATTCATTTTCTGATGTAGTTTGTGTATTACAGTTAGAATGATGTAGTTTGTGTATTACAGTTAGAAAAATTAAGTAGAATTATTCATTTTGTGATGTAGTTTGTGTATTACAGTTAGATAAATTAAGTAGAATTATTCATTTTGTGATGTAGTTTGTGTATTACAGTTAGTAAAATTAAGTAGAACTATTCATTTTGTGATGTAGTTTGTATATTACAGTTAGAAAAATTAAGTAGAATTATTCATTTTGTGATGTAGTTTGAAGGTTATCATTGGTTGAACAAACTGTGAAATAAGGGGCAGATATAATAAGATTTCATCTTCTTTCTGCTCCCTTCATTTTATCCTACTTGTATTCTTGTATCTGATGAAACTGTCTTGTATTGTTCTTTTAAAATGAATGAATAAACATCAAATCAAATCAAACTTGGTGTGTCACCCACCAGGTGACAGTGTAAAATACAACAAAGGTGAAAGTCTTATTTGTTGAATTTAAAGAGACCGCCTATTTCTAATTGTAACTTATGAGGTGATATCACTTTGTATCATATTATTTTACACAATTGCAATGTAATATTGAATTGTAATTCAATGAAGTGTTTCTACTGATTCAGAAATGGCATCACTTGAAAATGTATCAATTTTGTGGTGAAACTAATTAATGATTATCTAAATCTGGTGTTCGATCATCATTTTAAAACACAAAGTGAACATTGTTATCTCTCCAGTAGGTGGGTAAATGATAAATGGACTGTACTTATATAGCACTGTTCTCTGATCAAGATACTCAAAGTGCTTCACATTACACTCTGTGTCCTCATTTACCCATTCATACAGACTCTACTACTGTATATGTGTAGTAGAAGAATAATCAGTGCAAGGTAAAACAGCGGTACTTTTCTGCTGCGAAAAGGAAGCAGGCTCAGACAAATGACTGAATCCATTAGAATGAATACAATCTCATTCCTCACGCAGAAAAATTACAATTAAGATTCATTTTTTTAATCGATTTATAAGTTAATTGAATTGTATTGCATGTATTTGAATTGCAGTTTTTTTTAATAGAATTCTGAGATTACTTTAATGTTGTAAGTACCGTTCTATAAAAATAACTTGAATAGAACTGAATCTCGGATGTAAAAGTGAGTATGTAAACTTTATTGCACCTTTTCTAGATAAAATCACAAATTGCTTTATTTTTATTTTACAGAAATAAAGAATACAGGCTTAAAATAAAATAAAAACAGTGAGAACAGCTGATAAAACAGAACGTAGAACATTTAACAGCTTGTCTGAATAAAAAATGTTTTGAGCTGCTTTTAAAATGAATCAACAGAGACGGCCACATGAAGAGACAGGGGTATATCCACAGCCTGGGGCCTACAGCCTGAAAAGATAGGTCAATCAGAGTTTTAAACTGGGTCTTAAAATTTTAAAATTAATTCTAAATTCAACAGGTAACCATTGTAGAGAAAATTAAACTGGTGTAATGTGTGACCTTCTGTTAGTTTTAAGTCTTGCAGCAGTGTAATAATTAGAAAAGTGATAGTTTGAAGTAAATAACTTAAACTGCTATTTTTGTTACGTTTTATTCAAATTCACTAAAATAACTAAATGTTTGATGCGGCTTCAATTTAAAATAAAAACTTCAAATTACCTGAATATTATCAGTGTGATGCTATTATTTTGTTTTGTTTTATCAACGTTGAATCAAGATTGTCAAAATCAGTGAAATGGAAACGCAAAATAGTAGCTCAAGAAAATGGTAAAATTAATAACTATTTTCTATAAATATTAACAACTTATTGCTCTAGATTCAATTCAAATTCCAAAAAAATCTTTATTATTCCCAAAGGGAAATTAATTGTTGATGTAGCTCATCCTGGTTTCATTAGAGTTGTTATAGATACTGATGGCTATGGGAAGGAAGGATCACTTGTAGCAGTCCGTCCCACAGCGGATCCAAAGAAACTGGCTGCAGATGCCGGTCCGCCCATCCAGACCCAGCAGACCTCTCAGTCCTCCTGGGCAGCAGGACTGCCTGAATGCTAGGCAGAACTCCTTCCCCAGCGATGGCCAATTCTCCCAGCAGCCTGCCGCGCCCCTCGTCGCCGTGGACTTAAAGGAGACCACATATTGGTTTTATACATTTTTATGGTATGTCTGTGGGCTATCCAGACCATGTTCATTCAATTTAATGCACAAAATAATTCTTAGATAATAAAATATCCCCTTTCTAGTTATGCATTTTCTGACTTCCGTTCTAAACGACCGGTTTATGATAATGAGCTCAGAAGGCCACGCCCTTCAAAAATCTGTTTACATTAACTCCGCCCTCTGTAACAGCCAGTATCTCTAATCTGTTGTTGTTTTAAAATTAGCTCTTTTTTTATTACTCATTTGACTTACTGTTAGTGCTAGCTTAAGATAACTTACCGAAAGCCGTCTGCGCGCGCCGCCATTAGCTGCTCCTTTTAGCATTAGCCCACCCAAATCCGAGGCTAATGATAGCTCTTCCTCCTCCGGCACACCGCCCGCTTAGCCCCGCTCGTTGCATGCGGCGCTTTGGGAGCGATCACTGCTCCAGTCCAGACACATACACAAAGTTCACCGAGTGTTTCCAGTTAATTTATAATAATAATAATAATAATGAATTTAATTTATAACGCACTTCTCATTAATGAAAATCTCAAAGTGCTACAAAGTGCAACAGAATTTAAACGTCAATAAAACAAGTAATAAAACAAGTAAAATCAATAACAGTATCAACTAAGATCAAAGGTAGAATCATGAGGAGGTAGAGCTCAGTTGAAAAGAAAGGTCTTCAAGACGCTCTTAAAGTCAACCAGTGACTGTGGGGCTCTCAGGCAGTCAGGAAGAGAGTTCCACAGGCGGGGGGCAGCCACACTGAAAGCCCGGTCTCCCATGGTCCTTAATTTGGTTCTCGGAATGTGAAGGAGATTACTGTTCTGTGACCGCAGAGATCGGGTGGATGAGTATGGAATAAGAATGTCCTTTAGATAATCTGGTGAAGTTCCGTGTAAGCATTGATGTGTAATGAGAGCAGTTTTGTACTGAATTCTGTAGGCGACAGGAAGCCAATGAAGGTGATGGAGAATGGGTGTAATATGTTCAAATTTACGAACTCTCAACAAGATCCTAGCTGCCCTGTTTTGAATATATTGAAGCTTCTGAAGGTATTTGCCAGGGATTCCAATAAACAGGGAGTTGCAGTAGTCGAGCCTGGAGGAGACAAAAGCATCCGTATCCGTATGAGGCAGCCTCTGACCGGACCCACGGTCCTCAAAAGCCAGCAGTTCCCAGCAGCTCCCGCCCGCAGATGGTCCCTTCGCCGGAGGTCTGCTCGTTTTACGTCTGCCGGCTGCGTGTTGGGAGCGATCGCTAATACGCTAAAAATTGAAATAAAACGTAAAAATAACAATTATACTTTATTTATAAAGCCATTTAAAACAACCACAGCTGCAACAAAGTGCTGTACACATGAAATTAAGAACATTTAAACAAAAGATGAGATGAAATCAGGAAAAACAACCGTCACGTCTTTTATACTGAAGTGGGTTGAGCCTAACCAGGGGTTGCTAGGTGAGGGGCTGGACTCAGGTTTGGGGTGGGTTGTCCTACGGCTTGTGACGTCACAAACCGCAGGATTTGAAAACGAGACATTTATATCCCTGAAAAATAAATCTACTTAGAGTAAATATACCACTGGGTGCATTTCTTTGGCCCTAGGACTGTTTTTTAAGAAGTAAATACCCAAAGTAAGTAAAAAACAACATTAAAAAGTGAATTTTGCATCTGTGGTCCCCTTTAACTGCAGGTGTTGAGGGATGATCTCAGTCCTCCTGCTGTCACGAGCCGTGTTTCCCGCTACCGCCAAGATCTTGGCAGTCAGGCACTCGAGCACCACCTCCAGGTAGATGGAGATGCATCCACGGCATCTCATTTTCAACTCATTTGGGATTTGGGACAGTAGTTGAGGTATTATTTGAGCTTTTGAGATGTTAATCAGCAGATCAGTTGTAGAAAACTACCTTGTTGTCATGGTTACTCATCATAACAAATGTCCAAAAGAAAAAAAATTGTTTTCAATAAAAATTGATTGAAAAAAAAAAAAAGATTTGATGTGTATTAGTTTTCTGCATTTTTTTGTTAAAGAGAAAACCAAAAAAAGCAGTTGTTTATTTGCATTTTTCCCCAACTAGCCCACATTTATCCTTGCTCAAAATTGCTTCTAGCTTGTGGTAGTTCTTATGGGAGAGCTTTTTTAGAAGAAACAGATAAAAGCACCAACTTTCACTGTAGTGTACCCTGCAAACAAACCTATCCTTATTTCCTTGTGGAGTTTAAACCAAGTCTTAATAATGCTCATTTTTAAATCAAGAGTGGAGTGAACAGCAAGGTCTCTGCTTCATTGGAGATAATCATTCTTTGGCTGAACACAGCAAAGGCAGATTCAGACAAGGACGATACAACAACAGGGGCATTTAAGAACAGAGCAAAGTTGACAGCTCTTATGTGCAAAACCTGGAGTCATAAGAGTGAGAGTGCAGACGAAATAAACCCTATATGCTGTGCTGGCGTGAAGTGTTGCAAACACTGCTGGTTGTCCATGAGGGCCAAGATAGTGCGGAGACAGGATTTTTTTCTCTTCTTTATACTGGGAGAGATGGTGTATCCACAGGCCGTTTGAGCTGGAATGGAGCTGGATGAATTCATTAAAGGAAGCGCAGTCTCTCCCAGCTGCCATCTCTCCCCCTGCAGCCAGACTCCGATCAATGGCAGGAATACATCCAAAACAACATTTAGCACAAGACCTCGGAAGCAGGGGTGCATTTAAGACTTTTCTGTGAGCACACATCTCCCCTGGATGTGAGAATGTCTTTTTTTTTTAAAGTGCTAGAAGTAAAGAAGGGGAAGGTATGGGGGCAATGTGTTAAAATCGCAACAGGGAAGATTGACAAGATGCTTTGTGTAGAGTGATGAAAACAATTTTTTTTATTATTATTTTAAAAAATCTTAATGTGAATGTTAAATATATAGTTATACTTAAATGTATAAAAATAGTTTCTGTATGCTGTTTAGTTTTGATGTGTTCCTAAACATTCAAATCAAATATTAACAAATGGACAATGTATGGAAAAAGTGTATGGTTGTTCAAAAAAAAATTATAAATATATTTGATTAAGACTTTGTTCATTCCTTCTTCATTCTGGATGTAAGTTATAATCTTTTCATGATACATTGTCACAATTTCGAACTAAAGAAGCTTCTGGTACCATCTAGTGGTGATGAGCACATAGGTAGCTCATTTATTGACATTATCAATAATTAAATAGGTACCAAAATAATAAAAATGCTATTAGCTATCATAGACTGAAATTTGTGTATTTTTCTAACTATACAAAACATATAATTGGGACACAAATCCACATATAAAAAGCTATTTTTTGTTATGTGTACTGTGTTGTATTTTTTTTTTATGTGTACTGTGTTGTATTTATTTTGTTGTAACCGAAGAAAAGTGGTTATTTTGGTGCAATTATTTGGTGTTTATATTACACTGCAACAGATTTTATTTAAAAAGAAAACTTACAAGCTACAATTAAAAAAGTTGTGTAGTTATTTCTGTCAATTTCGAAGTGCAAAAAATATATTTTTTTAATTCCTTTTTTTTTTTCAAATTTTGACAAATATTGTAAAATATTTAACAAGTTGATATCTATTGTGCATTGAACCTCCAGTGGTTATATTTTTCTTTTTTTTTTTTTTTTACAATAATTATGTTTTTTATTTTTATATGATGTTTAAAAAAAGCAGTTGGAAACAGTTCTGATAAGTCGTTTTATTCAAAAATACTGTTTAAAGAAAAGGGAACATTTTAATAAATGTTACAATTCCACTGCTTACAATTCCACTGCTTTTTATACCAAGTTTTTAACCATACAATATTAACTTAAGCATTATGAATTTTAATGCAGCATTAAAAACAAG
>JBBPBX010003524.1:11345-34461 GCA_038048925.1 Garcialebias charrua
ATTTATTAGTGGTGCTTATAACAAAAAAATATTATAGAGTGAATCTGAATGAGTTTTAGCTAAATAAAGTAGTAATAGAAATAGTAGTACCAGTAATAATAAATAAATATATAATAAATAAAACAACAACAATAATAATAATGATGATAATAATAATAATAATAATAATAATAATAATAATAATAATAATAATAATAATAATAATAATAATAATGAGAAGAAGAACTACTATTATTATTGCTATTATTGTTTATTTATTTTTTATAAAAACTCTATTTTGATGTGATAAAACACAATGCTTTTTTTTTAAACCACAACAAAACATGAAAAATATTTAGTTGCTTTAGTCCTATAAAAATTTGACAAACACTTGTGGGAATACAAATATTTGATTCATTTTAAGGTGTTTCGATACACCGCACAAGAGAGTGAGGTTGTGTACCATCTTCTCTGCTTCTGCTGCTTCCTTTGTTTTCTCACTTTTATTTTATTTCAACTTTTTGGGGGATTTAACATGTCCAGGACAATTAAGAATCTACACCAGCATAGTCTCTCAGGTCTGCACAACACTTCCTGTAACATCACTGGCACTTCAGAGCATATTGTGTCAAATTGAAAAACAAGTTTTCTTTAAAAAATAAACCTTTAAAATACTATGAGAGTAAAAAATATAAATAGATTAAAAAATATTTAACCTGAAATTTTATGTTGGAGGTGATGGTTACTTTTTCCAGATTGATATGTTCAGGGGAGGAAAAAAAATCTAGCATTCTTGTAATAGATTGACATTCTTTGAATCTGGACAAAATAAGTTGTTCTATTTTCTTTAAAAGGGTCACCCTATAACTTGCTTTTAGAAACTTTATTATTATAGTTCAGATTTTGTGAAGTGGGGCTATGTCAAATGCTTGTGAGAGGTCAGTATCTTACCTGCAGCAGGTGTTGTTTAGACAATCGGAGAAATATTCTCTTTGAGTAGTCCAACTAACAGCTAGTTGGACTGGGGTCTATTTCAGAGCAGATTTGAACTACCTAAAACAATATCCATCCATCCATCCATACATACATACATACATACATACATACATACATACATACATACACTCTCACAATTTAGAGTTACCAATCAGCCTAACATGCATGTTTTTGGGCTGTGGGAGAAAACCGCAGTACCCAGAGAAAACCCACACATGCATAGAGAGGACATGCAAACTCCACCCAGAAAGTTCCCCAGCCAGGACTTAATCTGGTGACCTTCTCATTGAGAGTCAACAGCTCTAACAACTGCTCCACCGTGCCACCCTAAAACAACGTCAACCTTGAAAATGTTACAGACGTTCAAGCAATTGCATCAGTTGCACACAACATATAAACTGATTAACTTTAACACATATAGCTGTCTAAAACAAAACCGGCATGGTGTAAAAAAATGCTTTAATAAATGTACATCAACGTTTTTACACGAACTACACACAAACTCACTTAACAAACCTTTGTCCATTCTTATGCATATGATAACTCTGTACATACTCAAATTTAGCTACATTTTGTCAAAAACTTTTGTTTTTGCTCTCTCGTGAATCCATGTACTTGTTTTCAGTACATGTTTAACTTTAGCTTTTACAGTGCAGGAAATCATGCTTAGTCTTGGCAAAATAATGATAATAACAATAATAATCCCACCCCATACAGACTCATATATGATGAAAAAATATTGCATGTTGTGTAAAGAACCAGTAGTCATTTACAGTATTAAACAGTCTGGTTTTAAAAGAGTCTTCTTCTAGAAAAATAGTAATCAAATTATTAAAAATATTGATGAAATATAGTTGAGCTGTGTGCCACATCACGATATCTGCTGTATTTCATTGGTTTTCTTTAAGGCACATGATCACTTGGAGTTTTTGTCCGGAGCCATAAGTTCAGGTGCTCAGGGGCCTCACTGGGTTAGTTTGCAGGTTCAGGTGGAGTTTCACCAACAGTAGTGCTTGAGTTTGCAGGGGAGGACCCCACGGTTCAGCTGGTAAAACTCCACCAACTGGATCAAGTCAGTAAACCGTGTTTGGCCGTCGTCTAAGCTGTGGAACACCTCCCCTTCGTCACCCACCTACAGTAACACAAACATCACGTTTGCAAATCAGCACAAATCAAACATTGCACTAACGAGAAAGCAGTATTTTTATTTTTTTTTTGCATGAGTTTTGAACAAAAATGTCTTGAAACTTCTGGGATCTGCACACTTGAGATGTTTGAAACTTTCTAAAAGTTCCATCAGAGGATCTGATCTAATCCACCCCCAGGTTTATCCTACAGTACATCTCAATGACTTCAAACACAAAGTCATATAGATATAACTTGAGCAAAGAGAACAAAGAGTTCCACACAGATTATCCATATGCCAGAGTCATTCTGGGATTTTGTGGAGAGGCAGAAGATACAGACAAAACTGAAATACAAGTTCAATCTATGGAAGGCTGTCTGAAGTTGGGAACAAACTCCTTACCTGCAACAAACTTTGGAAAAACAATACACAAATGTTTATAATGTTGGAGGATCTGTTGTTTTTTAAAGTATCTTATGGATCTATTCAAATCAATTCAATTTGATATTTAGATTATGTGTTTAATACAAGTTGTGAATCATTTTGTATATAAAAATCTAAGTTCTAACATTCATTGAAGGAATACATTTAGCTACTGTAATGTTATTGGCAAAGTTTTAAACAGGTGCTCTGAGTGTGTATTAGGTTGGACTCCCAACTACTACCACACCAAACTAGTTAGAGTCTGGTTAACAAAGTTGTAGCCATTTTAGCGTTTGAAGAGTTGATCAGCTATTGGGGCCATCCTGAATTGAGATGATTAATCAGTAATAGGTGTACATTCATTGTTTATTTTCTGACAATTTCATTAAACTCTATCTAGTTTTCTAACAAGCAAACAAGCCCACATACACACATGGAAACAGGCACAGTCATTATCATCTGCTTTGCTTTTCAGAAGTACTCACGGGTAAGATCTGAACGTGTTTGATTTTCTGCATGTAGCACAGGGACAGAACAAATGTCTTTGGGTTGCTTTGACTGTCCCTCAGAAGAAACACCCTGAAACAAGAAAACCAAAGCTAATCATTGTAGATTAAAGTCAAAGTGAGTGCCAAACAATATACAAACACACTTTTAACACTTTTAGGATCCACAAATATATATGTAAAAATATATAATTTAACTACTTTGTATAGAAATGTATAAAACAGCTATAGTTGGAGAAACTTTCTATTAAAAACGAGATACGTGGTTTGTCGATAAATATAAAACATTGCAATATTATGATAATGCGATGCAATGATGCATTATAGTTGATTGTTTCTATTTTGTGAACAATATGTTGCACACTTTTGAAACTGTTTAGCATAAATTTTCAATTCAATTCAAGTCAGTTTAATTATATAGCGCAAAGTCACAACAGAAGTCATCTCAGGACACTGAACAGAAACGTGCATATACAGTACATAAAAGTAAGTTAACATTATTTGTCTGAGGAGCAGACTGCTCTGAATTTAACTTCATCCCAGTCTTTCATCCTTAGCAAGCATGAAGGCGACAGTGGAAAGGAAAAACTCCTTCATGAGGAAGAAACCTTTAGCAGAACCAGGTTCAGGACAAGCAGTCATCTGCTTTGACCGGCTTATAGCAGCATAACAATCCAACCCTAACTATAGGATTTATCAAAAGTCTTAAAACTGGACAATGTGTCAGCTTCATGGACAGAAACTGGAAGTTGGTTCCACAAGAGAGGAGCCTGATAACTGAAAGATCTTCCTCCCATTCTGCTTTTGGAAACTCTAGGAACTGAGCTCATCAGTCTGAGAATAAAGTGCTCTGTTAGGGAAATATGGAACAATAAGATCTGTAATATAAGCTGGAGCTAGGTTGTTGAGGGCTTTGTAGGTTAGAAGTAAGATTTTGAATTCAATTCTAAATTTAACAAACTGAATTTGATAAATGCAAAGTCATGCTTGCTCATCTCAGATCTTAAATTCTGTAATGTCCTAAAAATGAAAATGTGCAAAAAGGAGGAAAACGCACCCGTCAATTAAACCCTGCTGGGTAATTAGACGCTGAGCCTCCTCCCGAGACAGTTTTCCGTGGAACCATGGCTGGGCCAAGTGGACTGCTGATGCAAAGAGATGGTGCGTTACGATTTTAATTCAGTTTTGCTCCTACGTTAATCATTACAAGAAGAAATCTCACAAACCTAGATTTGACACTGAGCTCTGGGAGGCAGAGGGAATCCCATGGCCACTGAGACGGTGGCAGCTTTTTCTCTGCGAGAGACATATTGACAATATAACAGGAAATACAACAATTTGAACAGTTTTAAACCACAGGAGTGTGTTCATTGTAAAGCATTGCTTTGGGGAAAATTATAAACTTGTTTATTTGCTGAATGGAAACTTTCTACAAGCACAAAAGCGGTGGGATTATTTGAAACACAGAAAGTGTGACTCACCCTCCAGGACAGGCCTTCCTCCACAGCCACAGACAGCGCCTCAGATGGGTTCTCGATCACTCGGGTCTTCTGGCCAGAAAAGTCCATGGCCACCAGTGAATTCTCTGAGATGCTTCTCTGAAACAGATAAGGAATTATTATATAATTGCTTTATATTTCAAGCACATTCAGACAGACCTGTAATTACAGCAGACATTATAAAAAGAAATGAAAGCACTGCATTGTGGTATCACGGTGCCATCTAGTGTCTGTCTAAAGTAACTCCATTCTCATCATGTCTGGATGACTTCTGACAGTAAACTCCATTGAAAAGGGATTAAGAGTGGCTTTGGAAAGAATGACACATGGTCACATTTTAGTCCTTTAAGCTGTCATGGAGTGAGTGGCTTTAAATAACTGCACACAAGCTCAAGAATTTTTTTTCTTATGAGGATTACCTCAAAGCTTTTAAATTACAACATTCATTCACTGATGCCCCACCTACTAAGCTTGCAATTTAAAGAAGTGCTTAAAACAAAATGTTTCCTTTTATTCATATATTTATTTTATTTCAAAGCTCTGCTTATCCTGCCAGCTCGTTCATATTTTAGTGTGAGGCGGTATTCTTCCACACATCTGCTTGGTTCACACACACACCTTCCAAGCTTTTCTGCAAAGCCTCTTGGCAAGTCCGTTGGGCACATGTGACCCTACCAAAGCAGAGACGAGGAGATGAGCTGTCAAATGTGAGAGCAGCTGATGATCGTGGTGTATTTTTAGAAAGCAGCAAGTTCACAAGCACGTTCACAACCATAAATAGATTTTCTTTGCCGTCTCGGTTGAGTTTGAAATTTTAATGGGACACACACTTTATAATGGTACACAAATGTGCCTTATTTGTCTTAACAATAAACAAAGCCACATGCCATTATAAGTAGGTGTAATTTGCATTTAAAAAATGAAATTGTTGCAACATAAAAATATGTGAGTGCAAGGATTGTTGGTTTAAAAAGTTAAATAAAAAATAAAAATAATCCTAAACTCTTTAGCAAAAGCTTTTATCACACATGAACGCTGGGGTTGTTTGGGAAAATATGCTGACAGTTTGGTCTGAACCTTTCCAGCAGTGGTTGTTCACACGTGTACTGTACTTCACAGCAGGACAATTTCTGCAGAAGATGTGCCCTCACAGCATGAAGCACGAGGGAGAGGAGTGTATGCACCACACAGGAGGTGCAGGACGTGGTGGAGAAACAGTGAAGAAATGTGCTGTGATTTTTTTTTTAATCACACAGTGAGAATAACAGATGTAGTTTCTGTTCTTGCCGTCATTGTTGTTGAAATATATAATTGCATGTAGCCATAATACTGAGAAGCAACTTCCAAGTCAGATGGAAAGATGAAAAGTACTCCCACACTCTCACTTGTAGATCAGGATTTGTTGATCTGATTGCACATTGTTTTACCTGCTCAAATATATACAAGTGGTCCCCGACTTACGAGCGAGTTCCGTTCCTACGAGTCGCTCGTAAGACGAAAATTTGTATGTTGGAACCCGAAACACATGTCGATCGTAAGTCCGGATTTTTGGTCGCAAGTCAGAAAATGTATGCTAGCGCTGTGCCGAACACCTGTTTTTCAACACAAACGTACATACATGTCACGACCCGTTAGGACCAAAACATACAAAGTGGACACTGGACACAGAAAAAGAAATAAACAAAATTTTATTGAACCTAAAATAAAGCACTCCAGGCTGGCAAGGTCCTCCCAGGCTTCTCCCACCAGGACTGGAGCCTCCTCGTCTGGTTCAGCATCCAAAAGAAAAACTAAATAATAAAAAGTTCAAAGAAATGGTGGACCGGTGAGTCTGGCCTAAAATAATAAAACGCCACCCAGGCAAACCCAACCCTGTACAGGGCCGTCGTGTCTCCATCTACCTTACAAAAGTCTTTCTACACAAACAAAATATGAAAACTGGACTACCAGCACTCACACAATCAAAAGTACAAATAAAAGAAAAAAGAAAAAGGTAACAGACCCTCACTGTTAACCTCAGCTGTCCTCCTCCTGGTCAACTGCAAAGACACAGTCCTCAGTGTCTCCAAAATTTAACTTAAACAGGCCTCAGTGGCACAGGCCCACACCTCTAAGTCTAGGCCAGAGTTACACAAACACTTCAGGTGTTTCTACCCAAGCAGGTCTCTAATTAATAACTAGAGTTGTTTTAAGAGCTTAAACAGCTCAACTACTACTCCCCTTAGGAGCAAACTCACAAACAAATGGAGAGGGTGGAACTCTCCTCAATGTTTGTACACCACATAGCACCAAGGCACCACCAAGGCTGTCACTCAACACTAAGATTTACCTTAAGTGTATCTTCAGCTGGTTCCTACAAACCTTAGCTGACTTTAATTGACCACCACTTGCTTTAAACAAGCTTACACTAGCTTTCACTAGCCTCCACTAGCTTACTCTAGCTTCACACAACTCTAGTACAGTATAGCTGTTACAAGAGCACCCTTGCTCTACATGAGCTGTTTAAACAGCACCAAACCTCAAGAGCTTTAGCTCAAAACACAACTCCCTTCAGGAGTACTCACCAAAAGGACCAGGGTGGATGGAGAACATCCCTGGTCCCACAATCTGTTTCCGATAACTCCACAGAAGCTCAGCTTCTCCATTTATGTAGAAAACCCCTGTTTCATGCATCATGAAACCTCTTCATGACCACAGCCTAAATGTTTTATAGACAGGATCTGCAGTTTGGCAGCAGCTCTGCCTAATCAAACATGATTGAAGCAGGCTGAGTAAAAGAAAGTGCTGCAGTAGGTTGCTACTGTTTGTTTAGCAGACTGCAGCCAACCTAAACAAAACAATGATGTTTTCTAAAAACTCTCACCCCCTCAGGGTACATAACACTGGTTCATAAACATGCACAGAACTTTGTTTACAAACGGTTAGCTAACACACTTTCATCTAAAAGCACATACCAGTGCTGTATTTTCTGTATTTTCTGTACAACCTTACTGTTCGTTAGTCCGCTCGTAAGTCCGGAACCTTGTATGTCGATGACGTCGTAAGTCGGGGACCACCTGCATAGTTGTCCAGAGATGTACACTCCAAACGGGCCCAGAATTGGCAATTATCAAAACTGTGACTTTAAAATAAGTGGTCATAAGAAAACCAATAAGGTCATAAAACTTTATATTTTCAACCAGACAACATGGGCTTCTTTGAATAGTTATTAAATGTAACATTTTCTGCTTACCATGGGTGAGGCTTTTTGCTTCTGGTGAGGCTGAATGAAATTTTGGTAAAGTTGCATCCCATACTGAAACATCAGAATGTCAGCATTATAAATTTGTACTGAAACTCGTCAAGTAACCTTAAAATATTTTTTATGAACTTGTGATTATGTAAAAACGATATTTTACGCTTCATTTGTAAATGTATGAACTAGCAGGATTGACTAATGCTCCAAACTGCTCCATCAGACATCCAGACAATGAACACATGCTGCTTCTGTCAAGTGTGGGAATGTTAATCCAGCATCACTCAATAGTTTCCCTTGACCTCATTCCAAAGCAAAATCTGACTCTAGCACTGACTCAGCATTCCTCCTCTTAGATAGCACTCGGAGTTATTCATCAGCGAGCCAACCTTTAACAAGCGCATGGCTGTGATCCAGCAGGTCTTGGTTTGCTCATCATCTGCACACAGCAGCTTCAAGTCACGAGCCGAGCTGCACTTTGTAGACTGTGGCAAGAGGTTGCAAGCAGACACAAACTTCAGTTCAATTCTACCTCTGCTTCTTTTGTGAAGTTTTAACAGTTATTTTTTTCTTATGACAGCAATCCCCTGTCAATAGTACTTAAAAAAAAAAGAGACTTTACCTTAACACCGAAGGCGAACTCTGTTGGTGCTCCGTGGAGTTTTTTAGCTGATAAAACTGTGTAGACATCACTGTCGCTGAAATCAGCAAAGAACTGGAGATGCCTTGGTTCCTGTGTGACAATGAAAGGTCAGGATCAAAAGTGGCAGAGTAGTTGTGAATTTTAGACGTGCACAAGCACGTGTGTGTATGTGTGTGTGTGTGTGTGTGTATAATAATAATAATGTCTATTCCTGTCATCTGCGTATGTTTCCCATACACAGACGAAATTCGTCTCTGCATTTAACCCAACCACCTACCAGGTGGTGCAGTGAGCAGCCCGAAAGCGCCCGGGGAGCTGGAGAAATAGGTGTGCACTCATAGACACCCCAAGCTGGGTAGTGGCCGGGGCGCGAACCCGCGACCTTCGGGTCCGTAGTCAAAAACCCTGCCACTAGACCATCTTGTACAGTGGTACATGAAAGTTTGTGAACCCTTTAAAATTTTCTATATTCATTCAACTTTTACTTATAAAGGTTAATCCCATTGAGTCTCGGGGGCTCATTTACAGTACAAGAAAGATCTGATTTTAACAAAGAGTGATGACAACAGTAGACAACAAAGACAACAATAGACAATTATAAAAAGCATGCAAATTGAGAAGAACAAATAAAATTGTATAAAAAGCAAAACAAAAACAGCTAGGTTATGATCCCGCCCTCTGCCTCGCTCTCAGCCCCTCCTGTCATGTTTCTGTCATCATGTTTTGGTGTCCCTGTTCAAGTAATGCTTCAAGCCTGCTCCTGTCTATCTTCAACACACACACTCTGCTCTGTCACCTCAACCAGCAATCATGCCGTTCAACCGTTTACTGCCTTACTTAAGCCCCAAGTTCACACTCATACTCTGCCAGATTATCAAACCCTTCATGATGTTAGATATCCAGCCATTCTGTTCTTGTTCACGCCTGACACTCAAGCCTAGTTCTTTGAATTTGACCTCACGCCTCATCTTTGGGATTTACCACTCTGTCTGCCCCTCGTCTGATTCTGCTCTGCTCATCTGACCCTGGTACGACTATGTTTTCTGCCTCACGGATATTGGATTAAGGATCACCCTCTAGATTTGTTCTTGGACTTCTGACTCCCTGTGTATGACCCCTGCTTCACCTTTTGGACCACGACCCTGGATTGTACTGCTCTCACAGCATTAAAGGCTTCCCTCTGCAGCGCCTTCCCATCAGTTACAGTGACCAGTGGTTAATTTGAGCCGGATCCTGCCGGAACAAGATACAGGAACTCTCCCGCTTAGACCTGGTGCGTTCCGGCAACCGTTTCCTCGGATCCGGCAACTCAAATCTATGCCCATAAAAGTCCAAAGTCATTGTTAATTTTTATTTTGATTATTTATTAAAAATACAACGAGAGGAGAGATGTTGCCCAGTCTATGGGTTGGATGTTCCAATACGTGCACCAGCTCATGCACACGCTCCTGCCAACCTGCATGTCCCATGGGGATGAACGTCTTCATCCACCTTCAGCTGTGCACCTTGCAGAAGCTAGGTGTGTCAGCATCACCCAGCTGCCTGCAGACGGTGCATGTTTTATACACAGGAGCGTCTCCAGACAGCTCTTCAGGATGCGTGAACAACTGCTGATGTGTCGGAACTTCTGCATATATTAACGCAGTGCATACCATTTCAAAGATGATGAATAAAAAAAGCTTACAATAAATAAATAAAAAGTTAAATATTTGAGTATTACTCATATTACATCACGTTTCAAAACAGCAGCACTAATTTGTCAAAATAACAGTGATCAAAATGTCGAAAAGACAATTTACTTTCATAAAACTCGATGGATGGATGGATTGTCTTTAGTTGGACAACAAAGAATTAAAGCACCTGAAGGCAGTGGTAATCGAACGCGCAGGACTGAGTTCAGCTGAGAAGAGTTCGGACAGTGAAGTGTGTGTGTGTGTGTGTGTGGGGGGGGGTGGGGGGGTTAGGTCGCTTGACAGAATCAGAGCTGCTATAATTCACTGCTCTTTAAAATTGTATTTTCAATTAAACTTTTATTTATACAGGTAGTTTGTCTCATTGAGCCTCGAGGACTCATTTACAAGAGAGACCTGTTTTTGATCAATTTATTCAAATTTTTACAGATGTTTAGCAACCGGTTAAAATACACCAAAAAATGGCATCACTTAAAATTCCAAGTTTTCTGGGGGAGGACTACCGTTTGTGTTCCTGCATCTACCAGATGCTAAATCACTGGTTTTCTAACAATTTCCTTCAACTAAACAGCAACAAAACAGAAGTCATTCTCGTCGGTACCAAAAACTCTATCTCAAAATCAGAACATCTTCTCGTCCCCCTTAACAACTCTCTGCTATCCCCCTCCCCTCAGGTCAAGAGCCTCGGTGTCATCCTCGACACCACTCTTTCCTTCACTTCACACATCAACAGTATTACTCGGTCTGCTTATTTCCACCTCCGTAATATTAACCGTCTCCGTCCTTCTCTGACACCTCGCTCCACAGCCATCCTGGTGCACAGTCTTGTGACTTCCCGTATTGACTACTGCAACTCTCTTCTCTACGGCCTCCCCAACAAATCTCTCCACAAGTTACAGATGGTCCAGAACTCAGCTGCCCGTGTCATCACTCAAACCTCCTACTATGATCACATCACTCCTGTCCTGCAGCAGCTCCACTGGCTCCCGGTTAAATCACGCATCATCTTCAAAATTCTACTTCTCACGTTCAAATCTATCCACAACCTTGCCCCTCCTTATCTATCCGACCTCCTACAAATCTCCATCCCATCACGCTCTCTCAGGTCCTCCTCTTCACTACATCTCCATGTACCCTCTGCCCGCCTCTCCACCATGGGGAGCAGGGCCTTCACCTGCTCTGCCCCTCACCTCTGGAACGCCCTACCGCCAGACCTTCGAAACACCACCTCCCTCTCTCTGTTCAAGACTGCCCTGAAAACCCATCTCTTTAGACTAGCGTATCACTAACTTTACTAAATGTATTTTATCTTACCATTTTATATCCTTTATGTATTTTATATTTCAATTTGTCTCTGATAATGTTTGCTCTGTATTACACTGTGTTGGTTTGTTAAGTGTCCTTGGGTGTCATGAAAGGCGCTTTTAAATAAAATGATTATTATTATTATTATCTATTGGTTTACAAATTAAGCCCTGACAGTGACGTGGTCTTTTCTAGCTCCAACAGGTGGCTCTCAGCCCACCTGCCTGAGAAGACATGTTTCCTGCAACTGGACTCTGACTCCCACCAGTAGCTGCAAAACAAAGTTCTTTTTGTTTGTTTCACTCATGTTGTCTGGCTTTTTCTGAATCCACAAACCCTGACCTTTGACAATTTCTGCATACAGTAAATATGGCATAAAACATGAGATTTTCACAAGCCCTAAAAGTAGATTAAAAAAAAAACAGTTACATGAATTATGCAAAAAATATTGTACTTTGTCATTTATTCATTGAGGAAAATGATCCAATATTATGGTATGTGTAAACCACATCTTGAGTCAGCAAACATGTCAGCCAGTGTTCAGAGAATTAGTTCAGATCATTTGAAGTGAGGTTACAGACAACTCTTTGAAACAGTTTGCAGAAACCGAATTTGACTCTGAACTGATTAAATCCTTTATAGTAATTTTGCATTAACTGGTAATTCTGGTAGAAATATTTTTGATGTTCTTGCAGGTACCTGATGGCTGCACTGCATGTGTTACCACAACTGCTCCTTGCATTTGAAAATAACTAGAGATCCTTATGTACAAAAACCATGTAATGCAAAATCCATGGCAGTGTGCAGGTTTATAAAGTACAAATTGCATAAACCACAAATATATATTTATATTAAAGTTGTTTTAAGACATAACCCACTTTGGTCTAGGCCTGCTAAGACTTGCTGTTAGCTCTTCAGTCCAGTCAGAATTAAACAGGTCTCTCTTGTAAATGAGTCCTCGTGACTCAGTGAGACCACATTGTATAAATAAAGTTTGAATGAAAACTATTTCTCCAAGCCGAGTTTGGTCTAAGGGCTTTTACAGCAACAATATATATTTGTTACTAACCTTTGCAAAGAACTCCACTTCAAAAGAGTTGACCTATTGCTTCAGGGTTTGTCATTTAATTTTATGATCTGTTCCTTAATGTTAGAAAGAACCAATAAAATACAGAACAAATTGTAATCCTCTTTTAAAAGAGCTGTAACTGAAGGAAAGGAGGGGGCGGCACACATTTACCGCTATTCGAATTTGTATCAAAATGAGGAAATGTTAAAACCTGGATAGAATATAATAGTTACAGCAGAGGTCGAGGCATGATTTAAACTGTGCTTTTTAAAATCTACTACATATTATCACTCATTTTGACAGTTTTTTATTTATTTAAACCTTTAATGAAAAAGATAATTATAGATTTTAGACATACTGACAATAGCTACATTGTGCTGAGATGACATTCTAAGAAAAAAAACCTCAAAGACTCCCATTGTTCTGTGTTCATGTGACCACTGTTCCTCTTCCTTATTTACAGTAATGCTTCAGCCATTAATGTCTGCGCCGACTGAACTGAATGTGTTTGACCAAGACACCAGATGAACAGTCAACATGCTGAACTAAATGAGGGCGCTGCACTAAACCTACCTGCGGCAACAAAAGCTCTACTGTTGTGGGAAATAAAAAGCAGATGAAGAACGCTTGTGCTGTCGTGGCTATAGTTCAGGTCTAAGCTTCACTTGTCAGCAGCACTGTGGTTTCCAACTCGCTGCTATGGCAGCTGACCTGAGGAAAATCAAACTCACCACGTCCTTTTGCTCTTTTTTTGTAACATGACTGGGATGTACGCAAAAAGTGAACACTAAAATAGTTTTGGGATTGGAAGTGATACATTTTTACTGGTACATTTCTGTGGATAATTATTTTAAATACAAACCTTGGAAGTGCCCTTACTGGAGAAATAAAGCCCTGATCTTCGTAAAACAAAATACAACTTCCTCCAGGACTTTTTACTTTGTTCTTTGGTGTGCAGAAACCCATGGATCTCTGGACAAGTGCTGGATTTGAGAAAGGTCTGTGTTGGACAGAGAAATATTGTCCACATGTGTGTTTTCGATAAAAACAATACACGTATATACATTTAAGAAAAGCTGCAAATATGTACATAAAATTGGAAAATAAATACCTCAATAAGCTCAGAGTGATCCACTATTCCATTAGTTTCAGTAGATATAGAAACCATGTGATCTGGGAAAAAGACCTATGAGTTTGGAAGCAACATCTGCTGTTTAACATGTTTCAACTTTTACATTTGTGAATAATGTTTATGTTCTGTGAAGATCATTCCAAAACTCACCAGAGGTTTCTTGAAAAATTCATATTTAGCATAATTCTTCCTAAAATATAGTTGACTGTCTGTGTCCATCCCTCCTCCTGACAGCACCTCCATGACGTACTCATGATCTTCAATGGTTCTCTCTGAAGGAAACCAGAGGGATCAATCAGGAGACGCCTCTGCATGATAACAAACATCAGGTGAAGCATCAAAGTAAACTTAAAAACTCAAGTTCAGATGAGTTAACATTAATATTCATTTTTAATAGGACTCATGCTGACAAGGCATATGAACAGTATATATAGCCCATCTCCAAGCTTTCCCTACTGTCAGAAATCTTGGAGAAAATTTGTTTATTTACAGTTAAAATCATTTCTGGATGAACATAACATCATATATGTGTTGCAGTCTGGATTCAAAGCTCTCCATAGCACAGATTCAGCTCTGCTGAGAGTTTTTAATGACATCCTCCTGGCATGTGATGCGGGTGATCATGTGATCCTTGTGTTACTGGACGTAACTGCTACGTTTGACACAGTGGACCACAGCATTTTATTGGCACATCTACAGCACCGAGTTGGGGGGATTGCTCTGGAGTGGTTGTGTAGAATTTTTTTTGTAAAAATTGCTGGGTATAAGTACTTTTCTGCTCCTTATTTCATGCGGGGTACCTCAGGGATCAATTTTAGGTCTTTGCTTTTTTCTTTATATCTACTTCCTCTAGGATCGATTGTTAGAAAACACGGCATCTCCTATGCTGATGATTGCCAAATCTATGTGCCTTTGAGGCGAGTTGATGCCTGGTCCATTAAACCTCTTTTATCATGTTTCGAGGATCTTAAAGCTTGGATGGCTCTAAACTTCCTGCATTTTAATGAAAAAAAAAAAGAGAGACAAAGGTGCTTGTTTCTGGACCTAGTGGAGCTTGTTTGAGCCCTCTGGTTAATTTAGACCCCTGACAATGTACATAAAGTCTACAGCTACAAATCTAGGTTTTAAGATATACATTGATTTTAAACTCGACAGTCAAATAAGGGCCACAGTAAAGTCTGGCTTTTATCATTTGAGAAAATTGGCAAAGGTCAAATCTATTCTTTCAAGGCAACAGTTTGAAACAGTAATCCATGCCTTCATTTCATCATGCCTTCATTTCATCATGGCTGGATTACTGTAATTCATAAGTGTAATAGCACTTTGAGATTTTTAATTAATGAAAAGTGCGGTATAAATTGAATTTATTATTATTATTATTAATTCTCTCTATCTCGGAGTCAGCCAGTCCTCACTTGCACATCTGCAGCTGGTGCAAAATGCTGCTGCACGTCTCTTAACTGGAACACGCAAAAGAGAGCTCATCACACGTGCCCTGGCTTCTCTCCACTGGCTGTCCATGTATTTTAGAGTTCATTTTAAAATTATTTTTGTTTGTTTTTAAAGTTTTAAACTGCCTTGCACCACTTATTTAACAGAGCTTCTCCACCATTACACTCCACCTCAGTCACTCAGGTCTGCTGACCAGCTGCTTCTGGTCATTCCCAAGAGTAAGAGGAAGCTTCGAGGAGACCGGGCTTTCTCTGTTAGTGCCCCTACAACACAGGCCCCCTCACTATCCATTTTTAAAACCTGTCTGAAAACTCACCTCTACTCATTGGCCTTCAACCCAACTGAGACTTGATTTTACTTAATTTTTATTTGTATAGATTTTTTTCTGTTTAACTCATTTTACTGTGTTTTAAACTGAGTTTTTAGTTCACTGTGTGCTTGGCTTTGCAGCTTTGTTTTTATGCTCTCTTTTATCTTGTTTTTAACTGATGTTCATCAGCACTTTGTTTCAGCTGTGGCTGTGTTAAAGCACTTCATAAATAAAGTTGATGATGATGAATTATTTGATAAAATCCCACCTCAGGGTTACAGTACACATTTGTTTTCTGATCTCACCAACAAGCTGCTTCGGAAGAAAACCACCATACCTATACCCAATTGTGTGAGGTGTTCAATAAGAGTCCAGCTGTGGTCATCGATGCAGTGGTTCTTCAAGACGAACAGCTGGCAGATGTCTCGGGCAGTGACGTCATTGGGAACCTCTACAGCTTTGCTGGTATTATTTTCATCATAAACTTTGATCACCTGAAACAGAAACATTTAATCCAACCATTCCCCAAAGCAAAGAACTGGACCATCAGACACATTAATGAACTTGTAGAGTTAAACATGCAAAGAATATTCAATATAAAGACTAATATACCAAACTTTTGTCAAATGAATCAGCCCAAAAGAGGAACTTGTTCGGAGTCATGACAATTATTTTGCGTGAAACACAAAAGCACAGATGAGACGGCACAGCGAGCATCCGCTGAAAATCACAGTCTACTCTGCTCCCCTGTGCTCCTCTGTGCAACAATAAAGCTAAAAGGAGCTGTGTGACAAAGCTGCTTATTAGTGCCACAAAAAAAACCTCTTCTGACTTCACACATCTGCATCTTTAAGGCACCCTACTGAATCACCTGCCCGTTTCCCCACCACTAAGGGTCAATAAGCCAGAAATCACTCAGCTCATTAAATAGGAGAGGTGGACAAAAAGCTTCACATGGTTCCAACCTCCTTCTGTTCGCATTCGTTCACACACCCGTGATAAAGGAGATATGTTTTGTTAAAAAGCCATAAAAGAGAACGGAAAGCAATTATTAGGGTGCTGGTTAAACATAATGTTGGCTGAAACAACTTAATCTAAAAGTTGCCAGAGTGTGCTATAGGGAGAGTGGAGGTCCAGTTTGGGGTTTTTGTTATTAGAGTCAGGTAGGGCTAGAAAAGCCCTTTGGTGAAAAGAAAGGAAGCCAGAGCTTTTCAACAGGACTGGAGTTTCACTAGAGTTGCATTCAGGCTTAAATATCCGACCCAACCCAGCCCCAGCCTGTAGCCATTTTTTTTTTCTGAACCTGACATGACCTGATCAATTAACTGTTATTAGAGGCCTGAACACACACACACACACACACACAAAAAATTGCAACTTTTTTTAAAATTACTGTAAGCTTCCACTGCTTTTGTAAGCAAATCAGTTTGACATATTTTAAAAGACTATTTCAAAGAAAGGAACATATAAGGTTTACTGTTTTGTAACAAGTCACCAAATGGATATTATCATACAAAACTAACAGCCTAAAAAAATCTACTCTAAAAGTAGGCTATTGTACAGACTATTTTTTTAAAGCAAAATGATTAGGAAAAATATAGACCAGCCTATTTTAATTGAAAGTGCTGCTCGCTTCGGCTTTTGTAGATGCTGCTATACTTCCTTCACCGCAGATGACAGAAGGTGTGGATCCATCTGAAGCTTAACTGGACATTTTAGTTATTTAATTACCTTTTTTAAATGGACGCGTGCAGCTGATGATCCCATTGTCCATCTGAGCTTAAGACCTTTTTTTACCTCTTTCAACCATCCCATTGGACCTGCTTCCAACAAGTAGATTAACACAATGTTATGTTGTGCATTATTATTTAGTTGTCTTTGTGTTCTATGATTCATAAAAAACACATCAAAAGCCAAAGACTGAACCAGCCCGCCCATCAAGGACATTATTTTGGCCCAACCCAAATATACCCGAAATTGGCCCGAATTTCGGGTCAGGCTGGGCTTGGGTCAGAAATCGCAGTTTCACCTCTGACTGGTCAATGAGAGACAGATTCCTCAGGCAATGACATCACCTCTTCATATAAATGTTTAAGAGTTTAGTCCGTTCAAATGCAGTCTACTAAGAGACAACGATGTCTTTAATACAGTCAAAACTGAATAATGCAGCAGCACTGGAACTTCAGCTTCTGTTTTAAATCACAAAGACAGCAAATGCAGGGAATTGAAGAAATGTTTAATGTCTGCTGCTATTTTAGGCCAGAGTGTTTAATTTGGATTATCTAATGCAGTAGTTCCCAACCCTGGTCCTTGAGGAACACCATCCTGCCTGTTTCAGTTGTTTCCCTGCACACCTGATTCAGTGATTTAATGACTTTCTCGTGTTATTCAGAAGCCTGTAAATCACTTATTTATTAAAATCAAGTGTCAGAGCAGAGAAACAACTGAAGCATGCAGGATGGTGTTCCTCATGGGCCAGGGTTAGGAACCCCTGGGAGATGTGACAGAGTTTTAGTTGCTTTGATCAAACCTTGTAAATGAAATATATGATCTCACGTCACAATATCTGTTAGTTTTTTTTTTTTTTCATTCATTCAACCTTTATTTATACAGGCTAACCTCGTTGAGTCACGGGGACTCTTTTACAAGAGGGACCTGTCTCACTCACACCCAGGGTCAATTTAGAGTTACCAATCAGCCAATCAGCCTAACTAGTACTCTGAGTATGAAGAGAAGATGACTCTCAACTACTACCACATCAAATTTAAGCTTAAAATCTATAATATGACTGCATTTTAGCCATTTTTGTGTTGGCTAAGTTTAATTAGCTGTGGCAGCCATGCTGAAATGCTATTACCTCAAATGTAAATCAGTTGTCTGTGTCAGTATGACAACATATGTTCAAACTAAGCAATGCATGCAGACCAACAGAGGGAAGTGTTTTATGTACTAAATATTGAGCCTTAATGTTCAGCACATTTCAAGGGTAACTGAGTAAATAGCACATTCAGTTTTTATTATCTACAAATTTAAACTCTGTTTACAGCATTGACTGTTTCAGCAAACAAATTCGTACTGTTTCACTCCAAAAGATAAAATAACCTATTAATTATTATTGGTTGACTTTCCAGTAAGGAGCCAGGCAAGACAAGCTGTGGTGGGAGACTATAAAGCTTTTATCAGTCAACACTGAGCTGCATTCATTAGCAGTAACCCTGATTCAAATAAGCACGTGGTTTTATTTGTTACGTATTAATTCTGTGCTGCAGGGCAAAAAAGATAATAGAAGAAGAATTAGAAGATAATACACATCTGGCTGCAAGATTCTAAACTAAACTTTGCGTGGTCAACAATTCTCTTAGAAAATGGAAGTTTCTAAAAAAAAAAATCAGTCTGTACAACATAAATGACTGAAATTAAATTGTAAAATTTAAAACACAATATCTTGCTACTGCTGATTTTGTTTTAAATGTTTATTTATACAACAACATAGGGTCTACATCATAGTTTCATTATAACAGTGTGAAGTAGTTGACATTAATTAATTAAAAAAATCTAAATGTGCTCACTATTTTAGGATTAAATATTTTTTTTGTAAACAAATAGTGCTGTAGAAATGTTTTACATGAGACAGTTTGCAGCCCAGTCAATACAAGACTTGTTTTTCTTTGACGTCATCAGAAATTAAGATTCCCAATGAAAGTAAAAGTAAATTTTGTCTCTGTTTAAAGATGATGCATGCCTTTAAGGTTAAGTGTAGACAATAGTCCCCTACTAGGTCTTGAACTGAAAATGTGAAAATATGTGAGATGTACTCACTAAAAGGTAAGCAATAAAAGTCTCCACTGCTTAATATAATATACTTTATCAATTAAATCATATTAGCTTGTTCAAATTATTTATTAACATTAAACTTTAAGTATTTAAAGTCTGTTGAAGACTTTTCAACACTTATAGTTGGGGATTGAACTCACAAATTTCCACTGACAGACGGCCAGTTTCTGCTACTTGCTAAAAGACGCAGCTATAAAGTGTTTCATGATCAAGGTCTATCAAAACAAAGTGTACCTAAAGCCATGTTGATTTGATGCCAGCTGAAGTGCTGATCAAAGGAAACGTCTCACAGAGGTGAGAGGTGAAGCACACTGTGAAAACCAGCGGTACGTTACGTACTGTAAAGCCAGCCTGACAAGGCAGAGTATATCCAGATCCTTACTATGCAGCACTAAATATAGTCTCATTGAACACAACCTCCTCAGTTAGACCTTCTTATCTCAAGGGCAGTACAGTGTGTGCCATTTTGCCAATTAGCCTCCTAAGGTTAAACCTTGAAGTGCTCTCCCACAACTGTGCCTCTGTCAGTGAGCAGTGGTGGTGAGGAGCTGGCCTCCAGCCTTGACTAAGAAAACCCGCAGAAAAGTCCACCCAGTTCTCCGCTGTCAAAACACTGGAAAAACTGACGGTTTCAGATCCACTACTTTTTTAACAGGGCAGACCAGGTGCTACTTGTACCAGCCAGCTGCTAACTGCTAACACCTGTTCACCGCAAGTTACTGGAAAGTAACAGACAAAACTGGGCAGGCACCGAGCCGCAAGAGAGGAATTACAGCAGACGAATATCACAAAGCAACACTGATAAGGAAGCTGTAACAGTAGTTGTAGCAGCATTATTTGTTAAAGGATAAATTAAAAACTTTTGAAGTTGGGTTTTATTGAGCTGTCATTGACAATTAATATCTTACCTGTTGCATAGGCAGCTATTTGAATAGTTTCAGTTTGGAGAAATGAAGCCTAGGCTTGATTGACAAGCTAATAAGGATTAACATTAAAGTGGAATGAGCATGCAGTAATAATAAAACCTTTAGATTACTAAAATATAACCCAACACATAAAATGTGATGTACCTCAGACTGCAGAGGAAGTGCTACAGCTGATTTTTGCAGTTGCAAAAAAAAAAAACACACCTCAGAGAATTATGTGTGAATTGCTGTTTAGAGCAAAAGTGACAGAAAAGTAAGTACCTATATATTTTTATTTTTAAATAAAAGTATTCATAGAACCATGCTGAAATATTTGACATTAGAGTTGTTTTAGGATGACAGTAATCCACTTTGGTCTCGCCTGCTAGGAGTTAATCTTGTTTCTTAAGCTGAAAATGTTCGAGAAGCTATCTTCAACAGGTAAGATATTGATTATTAATACATTTTTCCACAAAAACCCATTTTGACATGTTTAAATATCATTTTAAAATGGATGATTTTAAACATTTATATATATGAAATGTTAAGAGTTACAGCCTCAACGTTAAATAAAATTACTGAGACTTTCCTGCATGTATAAGAAAGCAAAACAAATAAGTCATTTGTTCAATAGAAATAGAGAATTTTTAAAATTTTGGAATTTTAATTCTCGTTTTTGCTACACTGTTTGTGAACAGTAGAAACTAAGTTCAGCAACAGAGAAAACACACCATTCAGGTTTTTTCTTCTTTGTTTCCATTAACCATCCGCTAAACTTTTCCATGCAGATGATACTTTGTACATTTACTGTTTCTGATTTATGAGAAGAGGCAGCCTTACCATAGTGGAATCAGTTGTTAACAATAGTGTTTTATGGTAAGCTATTTCAATAATTCAGTGTAAATCTAATAATTAAAAATAATGATAATAATAAGTTAATTGCAGAAAAATAAAAGTGTTTTTTGGAACAAAAATAAAAGAATTATTGATTAAAATCAACTGAAAAGATTTTGTATTGAGTCTTTGTGAATGCTTGCATGCTTAAAAAGTACTTTAAATTTAGTGCACGAAAGAAAACAGCAATGTACTTTAACAGGAAAAATAAGTATCAGTTAATATCATAAAAAAATTACGCTCGGTTCTTACCCGCTTCTGCAGACAGAGAGGTGTGATGGCAGGTAAGGTGACTCGTCTTGCATAGAAATTCATGCTTCTGCCTTTCATGGGCAATGAACTACGAGCTGAACTTCCATCCATAGAGTGACAAAACTTTAAAGTACAAATTATAGTTTTGAGATATAATAATTAATCTATTCAGTAAAAAGTATCAAATGCAAGTTTCTTTCTACATGATAATCCTGTTTCCTACAAAATAGCCTGTGTGGTTAACTCCCTCAGACTGACAGTGTGAGAAACTAAATAGTGTTGCCACCCAACAGCTCAAACTCCTCCTTTGTCCTTGAAAATGTTAACTCTTTTCCTTTTTCGATCTTTTTTTTTTTAATAATAGGAAGCTCCAATAAACAAAACACGGAAAGAAAAAGGTGCTTCTCGTGGTGAGGCATTGATGTAAGCACAGCAAGGCCAGAGAGACCTTATAATAAAAAGGACAATAGGATGATGTGAAAGAAAAAATTCACATGTATCAAATTGTTTTGCTGACTTTGTCTCCAGACATGTTTCACAAAACAAACATTATTTACTGCGTTCATGAGACGTGTGTGCCTCAAAACTCAAATACTTACAAAACTTGTACATTTGTAAATGGAAAAACATTAAGAACCACTTACCTAATGTACCTATATTTTATTTTTAACAACATTGCATTTATA
Organism: Garcialebias charrua; assembly: GCA_038048925.1. NCBI lineage: Eukaryota > Metazoa > Chordata > Actinopteri > Cyprinodontiformes > Rivulidae > Garcialebias > Garcialebias charrua. The sequence continues at coordinate 33,283 of JBBPBX010003524.1, forward strand.
GCTCCATTGTATTATTGAGACTTTTTATCATCAATTGTAGAAGCAGCAACACAACTTGTCCTCTAGACTCACCCAGATACACACATTTAATAAAATGCTCCGACACATATTTCACACGCTATAAATGAAAACCACTAATGTTCAGTCAGGTCATCAGGACGTTTTTTTTTTCCTGAGACGTTTCATCCTTCATCCAAAGGACTTCTTCAGTCTGAGGAGCCACAAACAAACTGGAGTCCTTCAAGCATTAACTCCCATAGTGGAAAAAAATATAAAAATCTGTTTGCTGGTGATAAGATGGTTTCCGGGGCTCGCCTTCTCCCCATCAACTCCTCTAAGGCAGCCAGGCCAAAATGGTTCAAAACACCAAAGTTCATGCTCAATAATCCAGGTACAAATATGTTCAGTCAGGTCAACTGGATCTTTTTTGTTTGTTTGTTTGTTTGTTTGTTTGTTTGTTTGTTTGTTTGCATCCGGGAGAAGGCAGGTCCCAGAAACCACTTTATCACCAGCAAACTTTTTTTTTTTTTTACCACTATGGGAGTGTTATAATCTCTGGGAACCCAGTTGGTAACAAGACCCGGAACGACACAAGACTCAGATGTAAAAGGTGACAGTGTTTATTATTTACAGTGATACTAATTTACATATATACAGGTGGTCCTCTGGAACTCCTGGAAGAGGAAGCAGATTGTCAGGAGGGCTAGGCCAGGAGGCTACAGAGAGGACTGATATTTGTTTGTCTGTTTGTCCTTAAAGATGGACAAGATGGGCGTTGTGGAATATTTTCATTCAACCTTTATTTAAACAGATAAGTCACATTGAGCCTAGAAGACTCATTTACAAGTGAGATCTGTTGGACAGACAATAAAAGTGGTGAAAATAAAATATCCAATGGTTCCAGTAGTAAATCCCAGAGGGCGAACAAGGCAGGCTAGTGGCTGGAGGGCAAGACTCGAGGAACGAGGAGCAGGACCCAGGAGAACCAAGACTGGACCACAATCGACAGGAGGACTGTAGGCACAACAAAAACAAGGTAAGTATTTCTTTCATTGATCACAAAACTGGCCAGATCCATAAATACAGGTAGTCCTCGACTTACGACGGTCTCGAGTTACGACGTTTCGCGGTTACGACGCAATTCCCATTTAAAAAAAATAAAAATTATATATATATATA
>JBBPBX010003524.1:34587-56524 GCA_038048925.1 Garcialebias charrua
AAAAGCCGAGTTACTCATTTTCCGGTTTCCGGTTTTATGGCAGTTTTACTTTGTAAACACAATAGAGAATACGGAGGAGGGACGGATGGCTTCACCACAGCATCCCAGTAGGAAATTAACTCTTTTTCCACCCTTCATTATGGCTCCCAAATGTATGAGTTTTTTGATAATTATGTAGGGTACTGTGTTAGGATAGGCTAAGTGCTTGGTAAAATACAGTACTGTACGTATAAGGTGAATTATTGACGTATGTTCCGACTTACGTCGAAATTCGCTTTACACCGACGCGCAGGAACGGAACTCCGTCGTAAGACGGGGACTACCTGTATCATAATAGGAACCAATGCTCCAGCGAAGAGTAGGACTTGACTGCAGCCTTAAGTAGAGGTGGAGCTTATCAGCAGTGGTGGGCAACGCTAATCAAAAAATTAGTTCCACAATTTCTAAAACGCTTGTTAATTTTTTTAGGTCCACAATTTCAAAAGCACAAATGTCTTATGAAAATTAGGGGAAGCTAATCTAATCCGCTATTTATATTCGACAATTGGTAGCCGGCAGCGTTATGCAATATTTGCACTACACTGCCAACTGAAAAGTAACTAAAATGATCCTAAAAGGATGAAATTACAAAAATCAAAGGATTTATTTAATACTTTACGTACATATATTCTATTCGGCCACAAAATTAACAAAAAAGAGAATGATCTTTTAATCCCTAAAACCACTTTTAAATCTCAAATACACGGGTGTGTCGCCACCGCATTTATACATAAAAGTAACCCAAATACATAAAACTAACGACTCACCGTCGAGTGGTCGACACAAAACACACAATAAAATCCTCCGGCCACGTTAATTTGGCTTGAAACAGCGGGGTTCTCTGCGGATTTATCCATTAGTAACCCAGCACAACCAACCAGCTAGACACAGAGTTAGCGTCCAGTTCACCTCTGACCCGGAAGATGTCAACATTCTATAGGCAGTCAACAGATTTAATGAAAAGTAACTAAAATACATAAAACTAACGACTCACCGTCGAGTGGTCGACACAAAACACACAATAAAATCCTCCGGCCGCGTTAATTTGGCTTGAAACAGCGGGGTTCTCTGCGGATTTATCCAAGAAACCCAGCACAATCAGCTAGCCACAGAATTAGCCTCCGAGTTCACCTCTGACCCGGAAGATGTCAAGATGGAATAGTCCATTTTTAGTAGGGGGATAAAGAAATCGACCGGTTTTTGTATTGCGTATTTAATGATCGTTTTCATCGTAACTATAATTATTTTTATGTTAAATGTACATTAACAAGCAGGATCAATGTTAGGGATGTAGGTGACTGGCCGGGGCGGGGCCGGGGCCCCTGCTGAAATGGGATCCCCAGGCACATGGTAGATCCGAGTCTGTTCTCCGCTCTGCTCCCTCCCCCTCCAACCCTCCCTCCTCTCTGCTCTTTACGGTGAGGGAGGGGAAAAAGGTAAAACAAGCAGCTACGGAGCCAGCATAAGAGCTTGTAAATAAGTTTATTGGTTTTTACTGATAGATAATTAGTTATTAGCGTTACTGCATTTTAAATAAAAATAGCACAAATCCGCTTATGAATTATAAAAGTTAGTCAAACCACAAAAATGCTGACAAAAAGTTTAGGTCAATTGTAAACGGATTAGCAGTCTGTGCCCACCACTGCTTATCAGGTGGATGACCGTCAGCTAGGTTAATTGGCGGCCATCTTGGAGCTGCAACAAGTGCTGCTCTTACAGTATCCCCCTCAAGGGTCTCCCCCAGGCAACCTGAGGTACTTCTCTGGGTGGTCCCTGAAGAAGGTGGTGATCAGACTGGGATCCAGTATGAAAGAGCGGGGAATCCATGATCGCTCCTCAGGACCATACCCCTCCCAGTCCACGAGGTACTGGAATCCTCTCCCACGGCATCGAACATCCAGAATGTTTCGGACGGTGAATTCTGGATGGTTGTCGATGAGTCGGGCAGGTGGAGGGAGGTCGGTAGGCGGGCATAGCGGACTCTCGGAGACGGGCTTGATTTGTGAGACATGAAAAGTCAGGTGAAGTTTTATGGTGTTGGCAAGCTGGAAACGTACCGCAGAGGGGTTGATCAACTTGAGTATGGAGAACAGGCCGATGAACCGAGGTGCCATCTTCCTGGGGGTGTCCTTCAGGGTAATGTCTCTGGTGGAGAGCCAAACTCTCTGACCCACCTGATAGGATGGTGCAGAGGAACAGTGACGGTCGGCAATTTTTTCATTTTGTTCAGCCATGCGAAGTAGCACTGCCTTTGCTTGGCACCACACACGTCGGCAGTGGCGAAAGTGTTGTCTTGATTGGGGAACAAGGGAGGCAAATACCCAAGGGAAGCTTCAAAGGGTGACATACCTGTAGCTGTAGATGTGTGGGAATTGTGGGCATATTCCACCCAGACCAGATGTTGACTTCAGGCAGACCGGTTGCGCTTGACGAGGTATCTCAGAGTGGTTTTGAGCTCCTGATTACACTGTTCTGCCTGACCGTTAGACTGCGGGTGATAGCCAGAGGTGAGACTGGTAGATGCCCCTAAGGTGTCACAAAAACAGCACCAAACCTGGGAGTCGAATTGGGGGCCTCTGTCTGACACCACGTCGGAGGGGATGCCGTGGATGTGGAAGACGTGTTGCACGAGGAGTTGAGCTGTTTCCATAGCGGAAGGTAATTTGGATAGTGGTATGAAATGGGTTGCTTTTGAAAACCTGTTGATGACAGTGAGGATGGTGGTGTTACTTTCTGATGGAGGCAAACCAGTGACGAAATCTATGGCAATATGAGACCATGGACGGCTGGGCGTAGGTAGAGATTGAAGAAGACCTGCAGGGGGTTGAGTACCTGTCTGTCATTTTTCCCCAAAAAGCTGATTCTCATAAAGTCTCTGGAGTACCGTTCGGACATGTGATATGTGTTCAGTCTTAGTCCTAGAATAGATGAAAATGTCATCCAAATTGACAAATACAAAGTATCCAATAAAGTCTCTTAATACGTCGTTTACCAGTGCTTGAAAAACTGCGTGAGTGTTGGTGAGGCCAAAAGGCATAACGAGTTATTCAAAATGTCCCAAAGGTGTCTTTAAAGGTGAAGTCTGCAGTTTCTGTAGAACATCAGCACTTAGAAAAAATTTCAACAAGCAAAGCATTCTGATCCCTCCCCCTCAGAGCCATATATGGCTCTGCCCCCTTGTGGTCTGTTGAAAATCAAATTCAAGCTCTGTTTTTATTGGCTGATTCAAATTCAAGCTCGGTTTTTATTGGCTGGTTACAAACTTTGTTTTTATTGGCTGGAAAATGGCGGGTCACTTTTTCTTTTTAGAAATGCTTATTTACCACCTGGAGAAGCAAGGGGACAATATTTTTTTTTAGTTTTTTTCAGAGATTACCTCTCTAACATCAATCTAGTGACAGAGTGAAGAAATATGTTAAAAATATATTGTTAGAAAAGTTACATATAGCAGCTTTAATGCTGTCTTCCACTCATCACCTTCCTTGACTCGGACAAGGTGATAAGCGTTACGGAAATCTAGTTTGGTAAAGATGGTAGCGGGTTGTAATTGTTCATGAATAGAGTCAATTAATGGTAGTGGATACTTGTTCTTTATTGTTATATTGTCTAGTCCCCGGTAATCAATGCAAGGGCGCAGTGTCTTGTCTTTCTTAGCGACGAAAAAGAAACCTGCTCCCACAGGAGAAGTTGATGGACGGATAATCCCAGAGTCTAGAGATTCCTCGATGTATGATTTCATGGAGTCGAGTTCAGGACCAGAAAGGTGGTATAGGCGATTAGCCAGTAGAGGGGCTCTAGGGAGGAGATCGATGGAGCAGTCATAAGGATGAGGAGGAGGAAGAGAGAGAGCTTTCTGTTTGCTGAACATCAGAGCCAGATCATGATACTCGGGAGGAATAGTGGAGAGGTCAATGTTTTCAGTGTTTTGTTCATTTATTAATGGGTTGGAGATGCCAGAACGAAGGCAGTGTTTTAAACACTTGTCGCTCTATCTCTCTACCCCACCAAACTCCCAATTGATGTGGGGATCATGATTCTTTAACCAGGGAAAACCTCAAATTAACTGGGTGTTATGTGAATCAAACACAAAGAAGCTGACATATTCATGATGGTTACCAGAGGTGATTAAATTTAGATCTGTAGTTTTAAAACAAAGTTGTGCTAGTGTCTCCCCAGTTACTCCAGCCATGGAAACTGAGTCAATCTCAAGGACGGGGAGAGATAGCTCTTGGACGAAGTCTTGACTAATTAAATTTTGTTCTGCACCAGAATCAATTAAAGCAAAAACCGGGAAACGGTTTTGATTAAATTGGATTACATTAGGTAATGTGAATCTACGACAGGGAGTGAATGAGGAAGTGCCCACCAATAACTCCCTTTTTACTGGCAGGCATTTTTGTTTCCCCGAAATGGGCATGAGTCAATGAAATGTTCCTCTTTTCCACACTAGATACACAGGTTTGAATCTTTACATCTTTGTCTTTCAACAGAGTTAAATGGGTACTCCCAATCTGCATGGGTTCTGGTTCTGGCACGGCTAAAAGAGAACCAGGAGATGGCGCTAGAGAACTCCGGGGTTTGTAGTTCTTGGGATTGAACTTGAAGTTGTGACCCTCACCTGATGACGCTGAGAGACCGGAAGTGGTGGCTCTCTGGGATATGTAGTTCTGCTTTCTGCGGCGTTCCCGGAAGCGTTCGTCGAGAGAGATTGCTAAGTTTATTAGTGCATCAAAACTAGGTGGCTCATCTCTTGCTGCAATTTGATCTTTAATGTACTCGGATAGAGAATTCAAAAATGTACCTTGCAGCGCTCTTTCGTTCCACTCAGTTTGAGTGGCGAGAATGTGGAACTCCAGGGCGTGCTCGGAGAGAGGTTACCGGCCCTGACCTAGCCCCAACAAATGTTTCTCAGCGTAGGGTTGTTGTAGCGGACGGTCGAAAATCCTGCGGAACTCATCTAGGAGAAGGTTGAACAAGACAGAATCCAAATCATGGTGATGTATAAAGGAAGTTGCCCACTGGAGAGTGTTACCTTTTAATTGGCTGGTGAAATAAGTAATTTTGGCAATGTCTGTAGAGTAGAGCTGAGGAGCCCCCTTGAAGGTGAGTTTACACTGAAGGAGGAAGCCTTCACATTGAGCTGGATCTCCTGAGAAAAGTTCTGATGGTTTTATCAACAATTGTTGAGAAATAGAGTCACTTACTGAACTGGTGTTGAAAGAACTTGGCACTGGAGGAGCAGCAGAAGCTGTAGGAGGAGAAAGAGCAAGTCTCTGGTTAATAGAAAAAACCATGCCTCCAAGTTCTTGGAAAATTGACTGGGTCTTGAGCTGTTGGTTTAATACTTGTTTTAATATCTCCTCTAGTTGGTTTATGCATTCAGCTTGTGAGGAGGAGGAGGCTTGTTCACTCCTGGCCTCGTTCTGGGTTTTTCTTGGCTGGAACATTTCTGTTATAATCTCGGGGAACCCAGTTGGTAACGAGACCCAGAACGACACAAGACTCAGATGTAAAAGGTGACAGTTTTATTATTTTATTAACAGTTATACTAATTTACATATATACAGGTGGTCCTCTGGAACTCCTGGAAGAGGAAGCAGATTGCCAGGAGGGCTAGGCCAGGAGGCTACAGAGAGGACTGATATTTGTTTGTCTGTTTGTCCTTACAGATGGAGTAGGAAGATGGGCGTTGTGGAATATCCAATCGTTCCAGTAGTGAATCCCAGAGAGCAAACAAGGCAGGCTAGTGGCTGGAGGGCAAGACTCGAGGAATGAGGAGCAGGACCCAGGAGAACCAAGACTGGACCATAATCGACAGGAGGACTGTAGGCATAACAAAGACCAGGTAAATATTTCTTTCATCGATCACAAAACTGACCAGAAGCATAAATACCATGAGAGGAATCAATGCTCCAGCAAAGAGTATGACTTGACTGCAGCCTCAAGTAGAGGTGGAGCTCATCAGGTGGATGACCGTCAGCTGGGGATAATTGGCGGCCATCTTGGAGCTGCAGCAAGTACTTGTGGGACTCCAGTTTGTTTGTGGCTCCTCGGACTATCCATCCATCCATCCATCTATCTATCTATCTATCTATCTATCCATCCATCCATCCATCCATCTCATTTTGTTTTAAAGATAACCAATAAAAATTGCTGCTATAGCATTTTTAAGTTATGTTCTCTTTTTTTTCTTCTTTGTTCCTACCTACCCCGGTATGTATGTTCCTATGTACATACCTATGTATACCTATGTATGTTAGCTGTATTCTAATTTATCATTACTTCCACCCATCCATTTTTTTGCGTTCAAGCCAGGTCCTAGGGAGCTCATGAACATCTCGAGAGGTGATAGTGTGAGAGGCGGAAGTACACTCTGAGCGGGTCAACAGTCCATCACAGTGCAACATAGAGACAAATGAGACAGGCAACCATTTATGCCCAACTCTCATGCCTAGTGGCAATAAATGTCCCAGTTCACCTAACCTGCTTGATTTCAGTCTGTGAGTTGAAACTGGAGTACCCACACAAGGAGAGGACATGCAAAGTCCACAGAAAGAGTACATCCTGGTGTTGAACCTGCAACTTTCTTGCTGTGAAGCAAATACTCTAATCCCTGCTCTGGCACACCAGTTCAATTCAAGAATCTTTATCATCCCCATGGGGCAATGAGTTTCACAATCAGTAGTCACACAAAACACCCTTACTAGACAAGACATTAAGACATTAAATAACATGACATGAAATCATGACTGTTCGTTGAGAAGCCTGATCACTACATGGATGAGTGAGTTATTGTCTGTTCATCCTACATCTGGACAGCAGATACCTGTGTCTAGATGGAAGCAGCCTGAACTAACCATGGAGTGGATGATCAGGATCTGCCAGAATCAGCCTGGCCTTGTTCACTGACCTTTCTCTGTGTAGGTCATTGAGGTTCTCTTGGGCTATGCCAGCAGTTTAGCTGCACCACCCATGTTATTGCTTGAATCTATTTATTTGGTCTGTACAATAATTTGTCAGTATCTTTATTTTAACATAATAATGAGTAAAATAAATAACTAAAAGTAAAGGTACCTAGTGCAGGAAAGAGAGGATTGCTAAAGAATTACAACTGAAAAGTAGTTTCCAGTTCAACAGCCACAACATCCATCATGTTGTAAAATAAGAAACAAGAAACCTGGTAATAAGCAGTTTGTCATTTTTATATTGTGCCCTCTGTTATTAGAAAATTAAAGATTACAGTACAAACAAAACTCTGTTAGTCCCGAGACATAAATACATAATGTTCACAAATTTTCCAAACAGCATAAATGGCTAATCTTTCCTTAAACTACAGATTACATATGAATTGTGTTGTGAAAGGTTAGGACAAACAGTAAGCTAGACAGATACTTTAAATAACTGACATCTTTAAAATGTTATTTTTAAAGATGGGAACATTACATTTTTAAATGGTTCGTTTAAGTTTGCTTTGCATTTACAGTAATTTAGCTGAGCCTCCTCTGGAACAGAACTGTGCTCCCACTAAACTCATGAGAACAGACGGGGCAAGGGACGCCTCCCACAACCGGCTTCAATCTTTATCTGGAAACACAGCGCCGATTTGTGAAAGCACAGACAAGTAGACGCTGCTGGCTATCACACAGCTAAAATGAATAGGAATTAATGGAGCCAGAACGATAACAGAGTCTCCACAGCTCCCATAACAAAGCTACCTCCAGACACATTGTCCTTGACCATAGCTCAAGACATCCCCCACAAACTTCATCAGAGTAAGTTTTAAACTGAAGGTGAAGTGGGACATACAAAAAAGTGACAAATTAATAGAAATACCGTAACCACTGACTCCTACTGTAGGAGGTTCTGGTACTTTTAGATGCTATTTGGAACATTTTGCTGGAATGTTTTTTTTTTCTTCTTTGTAAGTTTGTTTCATTAGAGGAAAGAATCTCTGCAAATTAATTTCCAAATTGTTTTTATTAATTTACCTTTGTTCACTGATGAAATATGTTGTTGTTGTTGTTTTTAATAAAGAGGAGGAATGTTCTTTTCCAGTGATGGAAGAAAAAAGTCCTCCACAAGATGCTTGGCTGAATATTTTGATGAATGTTACAGCTGAGTAGCTCAGTTTCTGTAATATTGATTGAGCTTTGTGCTGCTTAATGTCAATTAACTGTGGCGGCCGACCATCTAAATGTGCATTGATTCCAAAAGTATTCATCCGCTGAAAGTTTCATTAAAATCTGCACCGAGATTCGTGGTATCTTTTGGTAACAAACAAAATTGACTTCAGCAACTCTTGGTAAAGTTTCAAGCAAAGATCTTGTGGAATGAGTAGATTTGGAGTGTGTGTTGTGAATGACTTTCAGCTATAACACACCAAATCTTAGCTTAGTATAAACCGGTGGAGTTACAGCCATTTTTAATAAAAATCGGACCTGCAGTAAAACCTAAATTAAGTAAATTATAAAAGATGAGATATGCACGAAGAACAAAATAGAAAAGATTCAGAATTGATATCTTTCTGTTACAAGCTGCCTTATGAAATCACTATTTCTAACTTTATTATGTGTGATGTGTTAATTTATGAAGACCATCAAATCTTGTCAGTCATTGCAGTTCAGTTTTATTGTCTCACCTGCGTTGAATTTGTATTCAGCACATCTGTGTTCCTCATGTTCATCATGGTTAAATGGTCTTAAATGGTTACTGTTGCTTCGAGGGACTGAGAGAAATGCAATTTCAATCCTGTGTATGTCCTGTACATATTGCAGTTTTGACAATAAAGTTGAATTTGACTTGACATAGTCTATCTGTGTATATAGTATTGGATTCCTTTTGTGCAGTCTTTGTGTTTTCATGGTCTATTGCTCACTACTGCAGCCCTATGATTTCTTGGGTAATGTCCAGGCAAAACATACATTTAATGCAGTAATGTATGGTGTCATCTATTCTGATTTATCTTTTTTCAGTCATAGAAATTATAAATAACATGACTACAATACCTTAGTTCAAGAGTTTATAATTTATCTGCAACTATTTGTGTAAAATGTGTTTTTTGCAGCTGCACAACATATTTACAGTAGCTGCTGTATGTCTGCAACAGATAAGGCCACAAAGTTGGTTCACAATACACATTGAAAGTTATCAAATCTGCTGTACTGTAGTTTCTCATTTAATGCAACACTGTTGACTTTGTGGTTTTAATCATTACAACCGAGAAGAGCACAACTAAAAATGACACTTGGGAATAGTGGTTGGCCCTGTTCCAATATAGAAAAGATCAGATACTGTAGTGGGTGAGGGGACGAGTGCTGCACATTTGGAACAGTGATGTCATGGATGTCATTGGTTTCTTGAGTGCCTGTGAAAGGAGGTCATAACCCAGTGCCACAGGGACTGCGACACAAAAACAGCTGTTCAGACATGCTGCCTTTTGTCTTCCCAAGAATGCCGGTGAAAATAAGTGCGAGGCTGATGAGCCCATGAAGTCCAGGACTAAAAAACAAGACACACGGGGATCACTCAAAGATCTACGTACAGGAGATTGTTTTGGACTGGGGTCAAGTGAAAATCATTTCCCTTTTACATAAATCTTGATTGCTCTCACAAATTTCTACAAAGGTACCGGTAATCTAATTTTGGAGAAAAAAACTGACACTCAAAAAGTCAAAATGTTCATACTTTGAGTGGAGACGCTCCGATTTTCTAATAATCTAATTACTGTATATTGCCAAAGCACATATAAAAATACAAAAAGAATGCTGATATATTTTGTTGATTATGTTTATTATAATGAGTGGCTGAAGGTTAAAATGTGCAACTTTTCTGAATGCATTTGTCTTGTCAGCAACACTCAGTCTCTAACACCACAGATAGCTGCTGGTAGGAAAGAAGCCCTGTAATTACAAACTTGCCAACAAGTCATGGATGTTAGCTGCCCGCAGTTGCTGCAAATGTAAATACAAAAACACACAGACACAACAAAAAATACCAAAAGCAATAACATTAACCCGGTCCTACAGTACAGGAGCTTATAGACAAGAAATGTATTGTGGTTGGCAGACAGAACTGGTTCAACAATACTGGAAAATTTAGAACCAAAACCAACCCTGAAGCTCATACACATTGAAAACAGACCTATAATTTCTAAATAAGGAACATGAGCCAACTTTTTGGGCTAAGTTATGGATTTTTAGCATTATAGCTATAGACAATCGGTGAAAACAAAAAAATATATATGTTTAGTTCAATTGCAGTTCTCAAAATCATGTTTAATTATAATTTTAAAGCTGCTATCGAGCTAACACAACAACACAAAAGGAAGTTCCCTTATCAGTCAGGTCTCTCGGTGCAACACTATTGCTATGGGAATTGCGCCCCCGCACGATTATCTGAAGGAATACATTCACGCCTTTACGGCAGGGGGCGTCAGCATCACCCCAGAGACCCCGCCCTCTGGGTACTTAAGACGCAGACGCCCATCCTACTTTATCTTTTTGCCCTTCACATCACCTCGCTTAAACCTGAACTTTTGTGGGACTTCTCTGTTGTCACATCGCTCGACCAGAGGTGAGCTTGCTCCCTACACTGAGCGTACAGAGAAATTTCCTGCATATTGCTGGGCTAGCGAAAGCTAGTCTGGCACATTTTTCCTTAACCCCGAAGTTTTCTTCTCTTCTCTCCGCAGACTGATTCGCTCAACGGTGCTAACTGCGTCACATCGCTACCCTGCTAAAAGTCGTAGCAGGCTAGCCAGCGAAAGCGATGCAACGGAGGAGACGTCTCGGACAAGGATTTTAAGAAAACTTGCTTGTTTTCTCTCGGACATGGCTTCCGAGAAAGGAAAGCAAAAGCCAAGATTTACGAAAAAGGCTAGCAGGGCGGCAAGCCCCAGCTCGCGCGCCTGCCCCAGCGGCTGTGGTTTTTCCCTTTCGGCGACAGACACCCACGAGGCCTGTCCTGTCTGCCTGGGGATGCTGCACGCAAAAATAGCGTTGGACGCACCCGACTCTTGCCCACACTGCAGCCAGATGCTAGAGGCGGTGAGGAGACACTGAGTAGACTTCGTGGCCAAAGCCATGGGCGCAGCTGCGGCACCAACAGACCTGGACCTCACAGAGGCTCTCACTCCCACGCCGGAACTCGAGGGCATGGATTTGGAAGACAGTAGACAGCCAAGTTTGACACTCGAGGCATGATGAACGTGGATGAGATCTCGTTAACAGCCTCAGGTGAAATTTCTGGTGATGAAGCCGACAACGAGTACGAAGGAGAGGAGGAGGACCTCTCACACAACCCGATGCCAGTGCTGCCGGAGACAGACACCTCCATCCCCGCTCTGTTCGACTTGTGCTACAGAGCGGCGGACGCATTGCAGATCCCTTGGCCAGAACCTCCACCTCGTCAACAGGTCACGAGGTTGGCAGGAAATTATATTTATGCCAAGCAACCATCCACAACAAGGCACAGGATGCCTATCTTCCCGGATTTCCTCGAGCCTCAGCTGCACAGCTCGAGAAGTGTTACAGAGCTCAGGGCCTCGCGGCACGCACCATGAATGCATCCGCCATGATGCAGGCATACCTGGCAGAAAAGCTGCAGGAGCTCCAGGTGACGACAGCCAAACAGGCTGCCACTGAGGTGCTAGAAGAAGCCCGCAGGGCCACGGACTTTGTGCTCTGCATGATGGGGACAGCAGCCATTGCACAAGGCAGGTGTATGGCTGAGGTGGTCATTGCCCAACATCATCTGTGGATGACTCTGACAGACCTTCCGGAAGGTCAGCGGATCCATTTTCTGTACCACTCGATAGAGCCGACGGGACTCTTCGGGAGAGCCCTGGACCGGATACAGACCAGGCTGGAACAGAGGCGTAAACAGGCTGAGGCCCTCCGGGAGGGCATGCCGAGGAGAGCTTTTGCCCCCCCATCCCCAGGGAGACAAACGGGAGCAGACCCGTGCAGCCTCGACACCGTTCAGCCACACGTCATCCTCCGCAGAAGAGGCCGGCGTACGAGGGGGAGCACCGGCAGAGACCCCCACTGGGTCCACCTCAGGCTGGTCAGTCCTGGAATAGGAACAGATTTGTTCCCTGTCAGGCGGTCCAACAGGGGACCTCTTCGGCGAATCGTGATACAAGACAGAAACGAGCCTGACAAAAGAGGCCCTCTGCTCAGTTCTGTTGCTCATCCGCCCAAGTGGTACGGGAGCCAAAGTTTACATGCCCAGACTTTATTTGTAAAAGAATACAAAAAGCTAGTGACTTTACTATATGCACAAAACATAAATGTTCTGATGTATGTGAAATAAAGTCAAAAGGTTGTTGCACAAAACACAAAATAAAAATTCAAGGAACAGTTTCGCCCTGTTTCTTGACAAAAAAAAAGTGTGATCAACAGCAACACAGCTCCCCTCTAATAACAATCGCTATGAAGGGTGGGGGCTGCCACCCCCCCTCCTTCGCGGTCCACAGGGTACTAGATCAGAACAATAAACCCCAGCAGGTTGCCCCGAGACTGTCTGCAGCAGACAGACCCTGAGGCGTCTGCGAGCAGGTAAACCGGCTCTCACGAGACCGGGTGAGGGGGGTCAAACATTTACCCCCCCGCACCGCCGGAACTCAGAGGGCCGACAATACACAAATCCCCATAACACGTCCGCATGCCCGGAGGGCGTGCCGACAGAACATGGTGGCCATGACAGCGTACCGTCATGGCCCCCAAACGCATTTCAGCGGATGACAGCACTGAGCCATGGGGGGGCTACAACAGGAGCCTGCAGGCCCAGGCCAGACTCACATGCTGACAAAGGGGACAACAATAATGCTGCAGGAGTTGTAAATAAATGTTGTTACAAAACAGGAAATGCACCTGGGCCGAATCAGATACTTCTTCCTCGTGCCCGAGAAAGCCTGGACCTAATAAAATTGTCCAGGTTTGTAGGTGCTGATCAGAAAAATGATATCCGTGCAGTTTTAGGCCCTCAAACTGGAACTGGCCTTTCATCTCGTAAAACCAGCAGGCCGTGCACGACCAGTGAACCTGCAATGTGTGACCAAGCTCAACGCACTAGCCCAGCTGTGCTTTTAAATAACATCCCCTCATCGGGGGGTTTTCAGCTCAGTCATAATATTGCAAAAATGCGCCCAGATTACCATATTTCTGGGTGTATGGGTCACCACCACCTTGGTCAAAACACGCCCTTAGCACTACTTTGACTAACCCCAAAATTACACCACACGCGGCTCGCCCCGCTCCGGTCCGCAGGTCGCAGCTGAGCGAGTCCAAAGCCCACTGCCTCCGCTCCGCTCAGGTCCGCCTGGATGCGCCGCTCCGAGACACGTGCGAGATCGCGCGATAAATCAAGTGATAAATAAGTAAGTCAGAACAAAACAATTCATTCGGTGGAAGAAGGAGAACAACTGTAGAGAGACTGCTGCCTTGATCTTCTCTCGTAAATGAGCTACATGGTTTGAGCAACAGGAAGTGATGTTTACATTTCAGAATAAAATACTTTTTTATTTATTTATTTCTTGTATTGCGTTTGTAGGCGTAGTCATAGTCATAAATATAATAGTTTAGTCATAGAATAGTCATAAATGATAGTTTGACAGCATTTTTGTACAAATAAATCCGTATAGAGCTAGGATTAGTCCGCCCGTGGTGATTTTATTTTGTAAATACGGAAGTTGTGCTCGTTCCTTTTCCTGTTGGTGCGACGTAATCTTCAAAAGTTGACTCCGGCACAGCTCCGGCGTCCGGCAGAAATAGAAAAATTTCTAATTTTGACGGACTGCCGTCCGCTCTCCGCAGCTCGCCGCCGCCGTGCGGAGCCAGTGTAAATTCTGTCATTGATTATAATGGGTGCGTATTTGCTGCGGAGGTCGGACCGGAGCGGGGCGGAGCCGTAACGCGTGTGGTGTAATTTTGGGGTAAGGCTGCGCTTTTTTGCGCAAGTGAACTTGGCTTCTAAATCCCCCGGTCCCTTTCAGTGGGCTATATAATGTCGATTCAAATGCTAATGACCCTACTAAAGACCCATTAATTGTACACCTACACCCCCCCACCCCCTACCCCTCAGTCCAAAATCCTTGGACCCAGTGCAGGCCTTGTATAACACATAAGCATTTATCGCTGCCAGGTCAAGCATGTTGTAGAACACGGCAATGGGCCGCACCGTATATAAATGTGCAATCTGGTCCATTATACCGGTGTGTCAGTTGACCTCAGGTCATGTGACCTGTGTCGGTCCGTCAGTTGACCTCATGTCATGTGACCTGTGTCGGTCCGTCAGTTGACCTCATGTCGTGTGACCTGTGTCGGTCCATCAGTTGACTTCATGTCATGGTCCGTCAGTTGACCTCGGGTCATGTGACCTGTGTCGGTCCGTCAGTTGACCTCATGTCGTGTGACCTGTGTCGGTCCATCAGTTGACTTCATGTCGTGTGACCTATGTCGGTCCGTCAGTTGACCTCGGGTCATGTGACCTGTGTTGGTCCGTCAGTTGACCTCAGGTCATGTGACCTGTGTCGGTCCGTCAGTTGACTTCATGTCGTGTGACCTATGTCGGTCCGTCAGTTGACCTCAGGTCATGTGACCTGTGTCGGTCCGTCAGTTGACCTCGGGTCATGTGACCTGTGTCGGTCCGTCAGTTGACCTCGGGTCATGTGACCTGTGTCGGTCCGTCAGTTGACCTCAGGTCATGTGACCTATGTCGGTCCATCAGTTGACTTCATGTCGTGTGACCTATGTCGGTCCGTCAGTTGACCTCAGGTCATGTGACCTGTGTCGGTCCGTCAGTTGACCTCGGGTCATGTGACCTGTGTCGGTCCGTCAGTTGACCTCGGGTCATGTGACCTGTGTCGGTCCGTCAGTTGACCTCAGGTCATGTGACCTGTGTCGGTCCATCAGTTGACCTCGGGTCATGTGACCTGTGTCGGTCCGTCAGTTGACCTCAGGTCATGTGACCTATGTAGGTCCGTCAGTTGACCTCATGTCATGTGACCTGTGTCGGTCCGTCAGTGTACCTCGGGTCATGTGACCTATGTTAGTCCGTCAGCTGACCTCGGGTCATGTGACCTGTGTCAATACGTCAGTTGACCTCGGGTCATGTGACCTATGTCGGTCCGTCAGTTGACCTCGGGTCATGTGACCTGTGTCAATACGTCAGTTGACCTCGGGTCATGTGACCTATGTCGGTCTGTCAGTTGACCTAAGGTCATCTGACCTGTGTTGGTCCATCAGTTGACTTCATGTCGTGTGACCTATGTCGGTCCTTCAGTTGACCTCAGGTCATGTGACCTGTGTCAGTCAGTCAGTTGACCTCGGGTCATGTGACCTGTGTCCGTCCATCAGTTGACCTCGGGTCATGTGACCTGTGTCGGTCCGTCAGTTGACCTCGGGTCATGTGACCTGTGTCGGTCCATCAGTTGACCTCAGGTCATGTGACCTGTGTCGGTCCGTCAGTTGACTTCATGTCGTGTGACCTATGTTGGTCCGTCAGTTGACCTCAGGTCATGTGACCTGTGTCGGTCCGTCAGTTGACCTCAGGTCATGTGACCTGTGTCGGTCCATCAGTTGACTTCATGTCGTGTGACCTATGTCGGTCCGTCAGTTGACCTCGGGTCATGTGACCTGTGTCGGTCCATCAGTTGACCTCGGGTCATGTGACCTGTGTCGGTCCATCAGTTGACCTCAGGTCATGTGACCTGTGTCGGTCCGTCAGTTGACCTTAGGTCATGTGACCTGTGTCGGTCCGTCAGTTGACCTCGGGTCATGTGACCTATGTCGGTCCGTCAGTTGACCTCGGGTCATGTGACCTGTGTCGGTCCGTCAGTTGACCTCGGGTCATGTGACCTATGTCGGTCCGTCAGTTGACCTCAGGTCATGTGACCTGTGTCGGTCCATCAGTTGACTTCATGTCGTGTGACCTATGTCGGTCCGTCAGTTGACCTCAGGTCATGTGACCTGTGTCGGTCCATCAGTTGACCTCGGGTCATGTGACCTGTGTCGGTCCATCAGTTGACTTCATGTCGTGTGACCTATGTCGGTCCGTCAGTTGACCTCAGGTCATGTGACCTGTGTCGGTCCGTCAGTTGACCTCGGGTCATGTGACCTGTGTCGGTCCGTCAGTTGACCTCGGGTCATGTGACCTGTGTCGGTCCATCAGTTGACCTCAGGTCATGTGACCTGTGTCGGTCCATCAGTTGACTTCATGTCGTGTGACCTATGTCGGTCCGTCAGTTGACCTCAGGTCATGTGACCTGTGTCGGTCCGTCAGTTGACCTCGGGTCATGTGACCTGTGTCGGTCCGTCAGTTGACCTCGGGTCATGTGACCTGTGTCGGTCCGTCAGTTGACCTCAGGTCATGTGACCTGTGTCGGTCCATCAGTTGACTTCATGTCGTGTGACCTATGTCGGTCCGTCAGTTGACCTCAGGTCATGTGACCTGTGTCGGTCCGTCAGTTGACCTCGGGTCATGTGACCTGTGTCGGTCCGTCAGTTGACCTCAGGTCATGTGACCTGTGTCAGTACGTCAGTTGACCTCATGCCGTGTGACCTGTGTCGGTCCGTCAGTTGACTTCATGTCGTGTGACCTATGTTGGTCCGTCACTTGACCTCAGGTCATGTGACCTGTGTCGGTACATCAGTTGACCTCAGGTCATGTGACCTGTGTCGGTCCGTCAGTTGACCTCGGGTCATGTGACCTGTGTTGGTCCGTCAGTTGACCTCGGGTCATGTGACCTGTGTCGGTCCGTCAGTTGACCTCAGGTCATGTGACCTGTGTCGGTCCATCAGTTGACTTCATGTCGTGTGACCTATGTCGGTCCGTCAGTTGACCTCAGGTCATGTGACCTGTGTCGGTCCGTCAGTTGACCTCGGGTCATGTGACCTGTGTCGGTCCGTCAGGCAACCTCAGGTCATGTGACCTGTGTCAATGGTGGAACCGGAGGCTTGTGAACCGACCCGGCCACGGAGCGGCCTGGAATCCGGAGGTCTGTTTGCATACAAAACTTGCACGCCCTACCTGTCGTGCCTCTCACTAAACGGAGCAAAAGCAGACGTTCTGGCTCACGGCTGACCAGCAGAGGAAATGCATTGCACCTCTCCCCCAGCACCCCCACTTCGGGTGGCGCGGGAGTACACTTACAGGAAGGACTACTCCCTAATATTGTTGGCCCCCAGGGGGCCTAAGGGCTCATGGCCCTCGGAGGTATACTTAATTCTTGAACATGGACAACTGCTCCCCTTCAGGGGCCTGCTGCCTCAACCTCAACAACAGCCTCTCTACTTACGCCCAGGACTGTGACAAATTTCAGCTTGGTTGGTGAGAGGAACAAACTGATGGCCTCAAGCCTCCCCAGCAACGTGGTAAACACAATCCAGGGAGCGAGAGCAATGTCAACACAGACTCTCTATGCTCGTAAATGGTGTGTTTTTGAAGCTTGGTGCATGGAAAGGAATATTGTTCCTTATTCCTGTGACCTGGTCCAGCTTCTTACCTTTCTACAGGAACTGCTGGAGAAAGGCCGCTCTTTTTCCACAATTAAAGTGTTTTTATCAGCCATCTCGGCATGCCACGAAGGCTGGGGGGGAAAGACACCCGGTGCACACCCTCTCATGATAAGGTTCATGAAGGGCGTATTGAGGAAGAGACCTCCCAGCAGGACTTTGACCCCTGATTGGGATCTCCAATTGGTCCTGAGTGCTCTCTGTGAGCCCCCATTCGAACCATTAAGCGACATTAAGATAGATTTGCTATCTTATAAGACCGCTTTGCTCCTTGCTCTTTGCTTGGCAAAATTTGTGGGTGACATCCACGCTTTATCTGTGCACCCAATGTGTACCAGGTTTGCCCATGACGGGTCAAAGGTCACCCTATGGCCTAATCCTGCATATGTCCCAAAGGTTCTGACTTTGAATCCCAGAAGTCTGGACTTTGAACTCTCTTCATTTCCTCCTGTTCCCGTCCTCACTGAGGAACAGAGGAGGCTGAGAGCACTCTGCCCTGTTAGGGCTTTAAGTGCTTACATTGAAAAAACAGCTGATTGGAGGAAAACAAACCAACTGTTTGTATGTTTTTAAACTCAACTCAAAAACAAGGGCATCTGTCAACAAACAGTTTCAGGCCGAAACTCATGGTTTGATTTGCTTTCGTTTAGCTTCTTTCTCAACAGAGTATGCATCAGCATGGCTTAGGTCTCTTTATTTACCGGTACACCAGTGATTATTCAAAAATCACCAACAAGAAAATCAACTTATTTTTATTGTTTACAGTGCGCTATATTTAAAGAGGTAGTGCCACAAAGTACAGCTGTCATTTCTGGGCTGGGCTGTTATAATGTGCTGGGTGGGCCGGGTCGGTGTCCGGCTTTTGATTTCGTCAGCTGACGTGTGCGGATGGCAATCCAATTATATGGCAACATGGCTTGGCATACATTCCAATTACAAAGTATATGGCTTGCCATACCATACAATCACCAGTCGCATGTGGCCATTTGACCGTGAGCTGATCGGCCTTGAAAGAGGTAGAAAAAAAAAGTTCAATTAAGCTTCAGATGAACCACTGCCAGCGATAGAGGTTTGTAAGCTCAATTATCCAGGTAGATGACACAAAAAAGGTTAAATCATAAACTGGTCCAGACGAAATGATTTAACCTTTTTTGTACTGCCAGCAATCCATCGTCCAAATGCACATTCTGCTGCTGCACTCAGCGGACGTGCGGATGACCCAAACAGGTGAGATCTCAAAGCAGGGTCCATGTCTGAATAATGCAGAATGCAAGCAGAAAGAGGGATTTAATGCACTATGACGGTCATGAAAGGACAAACACCCCCACAGCTCTGATCTTCTGCCCCTTTCAATCAGCCGCGGGCGTCCGCCGACCATTAATAATTATATAAGAAGTCAAAGCATAATTAATCCCTGTTGATTCGCCGGGTTGGGTGGGGTTTGCAAATGACGGCTACGGGCTGGGGCCGGGTCCTTTTGGATTTTTTGGGGGGTCTGAATGCAACTCTACCACAAATATGTTTTACACAGAAGATGCACAGCACAATCAATGCAACACATTGCAGGATCTGAATTTTAAAAAATCAATTAAAATACCAAATCCCTATTTAGCCAAGCCGAGTGTCTTGCAGCTATTTGTTTGTCAAAACAATAATTTGCGACCAAAGATATGATTTCCACTAAGTAAAATCAAACCCTCTGATTATTTCTAAAATTAAAACTTTTTGTGAACGAAGTTAGATATTGTGAAATGCAAAAGACAAAAGTAGGTGGGGATTAGTAAACAGACAACTGGTTTTAAAAGTAAAAGGAAATACCATGTACTAAAAACAACCAGAACTGGCTCAACATCAGGATCATGGTGAAAGCTTGTCAAGCACAAGTACGTACTTCCCAGCATTCAGTGCATGCTAATCACACACCCTGCGCTAAAACAAACAGCAGCGCTGCAGGCAGTAGGCCAGGTATTTCTTGGGTAAACCATAAAATTGTTGAGTTACAAATATAACATCTACAGGTAGTGTAACGTCTCACTTTGCTTAATCATTTTCATATTGCTTTGTGGCCACCGTTTGTGAGTAAAAGTCTGTATTTTCACAAGCGAAAGCAGATTTTCTGACCATCCTGATGCAGCATTTACCTCCACACTGCCACTAATTTCCATACTTGTAAAACCAGTTTAACCATCCATGTATCCTGAGGTTTCAAACAAAGTCCCAAGTAAGACACTGTAACTATCCATGCAACTGTAGAACCATCCTGTAGTTGTTACAACTTAAACTACTCTCCCTCCTGAAGCAACTATTTTCTTAAGTTTGTCCTTTAAGTACTGCGAATAGGACACTCACCTGAGTTGCACTACTGTTTGTCCACCGTGACAAACATTCAGAGACGAGGGGGCAGAGGGTTGAAGGAAGCAGCTCGGGATATGGCTTTGGGACAGGAGATAAGGAGCTGTCTGCCTCGCTGACACTCCTGAAACACAGCACACAATCATTTACAAATTATGTAAACATATGCATCATTGTTCAAAGACTAAATCAGATTTTCTTTGTTTCATTTGCAACAATCAATGATAATCATTACTGCATTTATAGTAAATTAAAACAAAAAAGTTTATTCTGTCTGATAAAGTCACCCCTTGTGCTGCTGATTATTCATGCTGCTGATCTCATGCTGCTGCATTCATTCATACTCATCTGCTCACACAGATTTATGTCTGTGCTGCTGTTCGACATATTGTTTTGCACTATTAGTGTTTAGCGTATTTCTTAGTTTATATCTCAGATCCTTATTTCCAGTTTCTTTTTACATGTTATATTTTTGCTATTGTTGGGTGTGACTGGGACCCTGTGTACACAGTTTCGTTCCACCTCATGCACCACATGTGATAAAATGTCAATAAACCTACTTGAACTTGATCAGAAACAGACATTCCAGAGTTACTTTTTGTTTGTAGAACAGACGGACACCAACAAAACATCACTTTTGAACAAAATAGAAGCGAGGAAGAGAAAAACTGTCACATATATTTTTGCACTGACCCTTGTAAACTGGTGACATGCCCACTCACCAGCACTTTTGATAAAACAGCAGATAAGGCAACTGTCGTGCAGTGCTTTCACATTCAGAGGAACTGATCCAAGCACAATAAATACAAAAACAATTAAATAAATGCAACATTGAAGATAACATAAAAAATACAGGTAGTCCCCGATTTACGAGCGAGTTCCTTTCCTGCGAGGTGCTCGTAAGACGAAATCTCGTATGTCGGAACACGAAACACGTGTCACTCGTAAGTCCGAAATTTCGGTCATAAGTCGGAAAATGCATGCTAGCGCTACTACGAACACTCGTTTTTCAACACAAATGTACATACTAGTTCATAAACGTGCTCAGAAACTTGTTTACAAACTGTTAGCTAACACACTTTCATCTAAAAACACATACCAGTGCTGTATTTTCTGTATGTTCTGTACAACTTTACTGTTCGTTAGTCAGCTCGTAAGTCCGGAACCTCGTATGTCGATGTGCTCGTAAGTCGGGGACTACCTGTAATAATAATAATAACTTTTTGTGTGTTTCAAGAAAACAAAAACGAATGCGTGTTTGTGAACTGGTTCTCCAGCAGAATCACAATCCTGTATGATGAGGTAAGAGAGTTAGATCCTGCAGATTAGCTCTGGTCATTGACTGACAGCTTCTTCATTCCTCCTTTACAGAGTCAACAAACTGTCTGTTTCAAACCAGCAGGTGCTTGATTTAAGGTGTTTAAACACATCACCAGAAAAGCAGCAGTCAATTTTCTGACTGGCACCTGCAAACACCAACACTGTACTATTGAAATAATGCAGCTCACATTAACACTTTTTTTTTTGCATGCATTTATTATAACTTTCCATGATGAAAAGAGCTGTGCTTTCTGCAAGACTATAAAAAAAGAGTCAAACCTGTTCCCTGGGCACAGCTTGGTCCCAGTCTGAGCATTTGGTGTTAGTGAAGGATCTTGAAGTGGGATGAGGGCTGGGCTGGAGAAGCTACTCCCTTTTCCCTTCCCAGCATGAAAAATCTCTGCTCTCTGTCCGAGGCTTCCAGACGTGTGTATCTTCTCCAGTGTTTTATTCATATCAGTGATGTGGCCAAGGCATCATCCGGAGTGAACAAGAGGAACGAGCTGCTGGACTAGAGAGCGTGCCCTGCTGGAGCAGGCTGACTGCTTCTCTGCACACACAAGTACACACAAGTTTTTCTGGCTCATCTGCTGCCCACGGGGCTGGCCCTGTGGGGCAAATTGATCCCTCCTACCCAAACATGCTCCACCACAATAAAGATATTTTTAAATACAATGACTCTCAAAACAGACATGCTTGTCTTGACCCCATGA
>JBBPBX010003524.1:56661-81983 GCA_038048925.1 Garcialebias charrua
AAGATTAACTCTTTTTTTGTAGTAAATACAATTTTCATTTGCAAGCTGGAAGTCAGAAAAGCTGCAGACAAAGAACTTGAACAAAAGATTTGGTAATGAGTTCATGAGGGCTGTAAACCCAGCTGTTCTTTGTATGGGACCTGCACTCTAAACGTATTCCACTGTAGACTAGTGCAGATGGTTGTAAAGAGTGATCAGCCGGTGCAGCGGACTGGTTGTGGAGCTGGCCGTGTCTCTCAGTTCCAAATGGGGATGGTTGGGATGAGAGCATCTTTCTGAAAAGTAATGTGTAACAACCCCTAAGCAGAGAAGATTCAGACAGACAGGCACGGCAGTGAAAGACGGTAAAAAAAGAGGTCAGACACATGCTGCACAGATTATTTTAATAAAAATTCAGGGGAAAAAAAAAAACACTTTGTAGCAAAATTTCTGAAAGAATACAAATTTTTAACATGGACGAGCTTTATTGAAGAGGACTTATTTGTGCAAACTGGATGGATGGTTTTTGATTCAACCAGTCAGTCATACAGTGTATCCTGTTATATATTTTTCACACTATAAACAGCACGTTTTTCTCTGATCTGCCGATAAACGAGATTCAGTGCCTTGCTCAAGGACACTTCAGCATACTTCATTGTATAAAAAATGTAAGTATTTGTTTATGCTTTTGTTTTCAACATATTATATAAACCAAAAAAAAATATTTCTCAGACATGCTTCTTTTTTGTAATTAGTTTTATAACAATACTCATCCATTGGTACTTTTTCATCTTCAAATCACTTCTTGGTCTGCTGCCTTCATACATCTCCTCCTACATGTCTTTGTGTGAGTGCAGCTACAGCGTGCGCTCTCAGGACATGATTACCTGCAGTGTTCCGTCAGTGAGGACTGAACTTGGCAAAAGGGCCTTCTCCTACTCTGCTCCTGCTTCCTGGAATATCTTACAAAAAGATCTGAAGCTCTCGACCTTGACCTCTCTAAATGGCTTTAAGAATCTGTTGGAATCCTGGCAAAAACCAATGCAGACATGTTCCTGTTTTTGATTTTCTACATCTACCTTATAATCTGTCCGTTTTGCTACTTTGACATCTTTGTTTTAACTTGTTAAAAAAAAACTGTATTTCTCTCTTATAATTGTCTATTGTTGATTGTTCAAGGAAAATCTACTGTTGCTGTCGTCATCATTCTTTAGTTTGTAGACAGGCCTCTCTTGTAAATGAGTCCTCGAGGCTCAATGAGATTAACCTGCCTAAATAAAGGTTGAATGAATTCTACTCTTTATTGTTCACTGCCCAAAGTGAGAGGAAACAATAATTTTGCTCATGTCTGAGTGTTTGTCTGCACCAATAGCAAATTAGCTCATGGACCACTGGACATATTTTAATGAACTCTGAGAAAGTAATCATTGACGGATGGTTCCAGCTGTTTAACTTTTGGAGGCAAATCAATATTGCTGCCACAACTGTGACCACAGCAAACACTAAAATTATTATAATTCAGTCTATTTAACAGCTATTGGGGCAATTTTGTTGTGGTAGTAACTGAGAGTCACCCTCAATGAATTTACTGAACAAGAGGTCACTATTGCACGAGGTCATGCTTATTGTCATTTACAAGGTTCAACATAACTGGCTGCAACTCACCTTAGTTTAAAACTGGCATGAAAGGCCCATTAAACAAGGCATACATCAATGTTCCCCATATGAATAGTGAATGGTTTGTGGTTTTGAGATGTGTTTTTCTTGACAGGAATTGAACAGGAAATGCAAATAAACCTTTGTTTTTGGTGCAAGAAGTGAGTGGCAGTTAAACTGTGTGAATAGTTTTTGTTCTTGTTAGAGGCATCACAGAGTGACGGAGCCTTGTGGGTGGAAGGAGAAAGATTTTTCATGACCAGGATCATCATTCACAACCATTTAAGGGAACTACTTAAGTAACATCCTTCCATCCGTACATTGTCTTCTGCTTGTTCCGAAGTCGGGTCACCGGGGCATCAGCTTGAGCAGGGAGGCCCAGACATCTTTCCACAGCCACCTCTTTTGGGGGGAACCCAAGGTGTTCCCAGGCCAACTGAGACAGTCTCTCCAGCGTGTCCTGGGTCTTCTCCCGGGTCTCCTCCCAGTCAGACACGCTCAAAGCACCATATGGAGGTGTGCAGGAAGCATCCCTGATGCCTGAACCACCTCAACTGGCTCCTCTTGATGTGGAGGAGCAGCGGTTCTACTCCCAAGTCTCTCCCGCAAAACTGAACTTCTCACCCCGTCTCTATGGAGAGTCCAGCTGCCCATTTCACCCGCCTGTATCTATGATCTCATTCCTTCCATCACTACCCAGAGCTCCTGACTGGCTGAGGGTAGGAACGCAGACAGACCAGTAAACAGAGAGCTTTACAGCTACAGCTCCCTCTTCACCACAACGGACCGGCACAGAGTCCACAATAATGCAGATGCTGCACCAATACATCTGTCAATCTCACGCTCCATTCTTCCCTCACTCGTGGACAAAACCCTGAGATACTTGAACTCCTCACTGAGGCCAAACTTCACCCTCGATCTGAAGAGAGCAATCCACCCTTTCCCAACTTGAGGACCATGGCCTCAGATTTGGAGGTGCTGATTCTCATCCCTTCACACTCAGATGAGAAGTGTAAGCAATATAAAAATAAGAAAGCATAGTTTCCTCAAATGATAGGGGTGCTCAGTCTACATGCATCTCTTGCGTGCGTGTGTGTGTACATACACACACACACACACACACACATACGTGTGTGTGGTGGTAGCCATCTTGGATTTTGACTTGGCAGACTAATTTTGATGTTGATCTTTCTTATTCCCAGTTGCAGGGACACAACAACATGGATGTTGGCAAGTTTCTTATTTTTCAAGTTATCCAGCTTACAAGACCAACTTCATCAGGAATCATGGATTTTGATGTGGCAACCAAATTTTTGATAGGGACCTTTCTTACCCCTAGATGTAGCCATACACCAAATTATAATTTTAAGTCATCATGCTCACAAGCACAGAAACGGATGAAGGGCATTTCCAATTCTCCCTTTATTTTGCTGCTGGGACAAAAATGCTAGGTCTTCATTTTTGTATTTGATTTTAAATTACCTTACCTTTCCTATTCCGGTTGAAAAAATAATGTCCTTATCAAAAACATTTATTTTAAGATTGAACCTAACATTACTGATAAATACAATGTGTAAGATCGAAAGAAAAACGGGCAGTAAATGTAGGAACTCTTTTTTTTAAGAGAGCGTGTTCAATGAGCCGTCTACCACAGGTAAGATGTTCATTGCTCATAAACTTCCACAGAATTTTACTTCAAAGTTGAAAATAGCTTTTTTTTTTTACTTTAAAAAGCGTTCCTGAACAAATAAAAACAAACCACCATTATGTCCAAGTGTTTTTTTCCAATACAATTCTAAGTGTTTTACAGTGTCGCTTACACCAACATGTTCCTGGGTAAAACCATCCAGGATATCTTTTTTTAAAGTTTGGGAATGGACAGTGCAAATTGGAGAAATGACGAAAATTAGGCGAGTGGCATAAAAGCTTTATTTATAGCAACAGCTGATGGCAGAAACAAGTGTACACATTAACATACGTGTGTTTCCATTTGAATCAAAACTCCCAATACATAAATATAAATCTGAATAATCATCTAAGAAATATTTACCATAGGTCAGACCTGGTCTGTCCTACACATCCAGAATTATTTATATAATGTTTTGTAAACCCAATAAAGTTACAATTACTAAAATAATTTATAGAATTGTTCTCATTTATCATCAACACTTTGCATTAAATGCACAACAGTCAAACAAAATAAAATAAACTTAAAATTAGATCATTACTCGGTGGTGTAAGTGAATAAACCAACGATTGATTTTAAAAATAGATCCCTTTATGTGCACGGTCGAAGACCAAAATGAGGCTGCACTAAAGACTGCTGCTTCTTTTGTGCCTAGAGATACAAAATATACATGTATATATAAAAGTCTGAATTCAAAGAAAAATAAAAATAAAAAAAGAGACAAGCTCCTCCTGAAATTAAAAAAAGAAAGTCACATGTTGGTGTTGTGAAAATGTATCAATAGAGTTTTGTAAGGAGCTGGTTTTGGCTTACATGTCATCAGATTTACAGCACAGCTATGGCTTGCTCTGAACAACCTCTTCACTCTGCAACAGAAAAAAAAAATAGCTCATGTTTATTAAATTCTGGGCTCATTTGAGCCACTGGGTAGGAAAACTTTTTTCCCCCTAAATATGTGTAAAAAGAAAATAATGGATCTATATCCACAAATAAAGGGACTCCTCTATTGTTTAAACGTACGTCCTACATGAAAAATATCAGAATATTCTTAAGAAACCCTTCTGTTTACAGAACATATACACACTAGATCAGGGGTCTGCAGCCTTTAGGATCAAAAGAGCCATTTCTGCCCCTTTGTTCACTACATTAAACGTGTCCAGAGCTGCAAAACTCACTGCAGTTGTCATTTTCAACTGGTGGCCCATAGCCTGGCCCTCGCCTTCCTGCACAGCTCCGCTCAATTCTCATTTCCCTTCACTGCACAGTCTGGGACTTCTCCCATCCACAACCATTTCTCCGGTAGATTTTTGTTCGGACCAATCAGAGAGCAGAAGGCGGAGTTTTGAACGACGTCGACTGACGTCGTCATTCAAAATGGCTGCCGCCACGAAGGAATTTTCAATAAAACAAGGTAAAAAACTATTATTTCTCTGCTGAGAAAAAATATATTTCATAGCTGACGTTATATCAGAAGTGTTCCTGAGCAATCAGAGAGCAGAAGGCGGAGTTTTGAACGATGTCGACTGACGTCGTCATTCAAAATGGCTGCCGCCACGAACGAATTTTCATCAAAACAAGGTAAAAAACTATTATTTCTCTGCTGAGAAAAAATATATTTCATAGCTGACGTTATATCAGAAGTGTTCCTGAGCTTAACAGTTCCTAAATCAATTCACGAAATGGTCAAATCTGCTGGATATTAAATAGTTTCGGTTTGATATTTTCCAAACAGCCTCGGGTGCGCTACGAAAATAAATGATAAAAAATCGAATTTTATCTCAAATGTTTCATCTAGGCCAACAGTCAGTAAATTAAAGACATATAATTACACACTGGTGGCAGAAAAAATATCCACCGAGTGGTTTCTGAGCAATTTATCTGATAGCCTGGACCTCGCCAGGCTAAACTAACAAAACTCTGCCTCCTGTTCTCTGATTGGTCCATTCAAAAATCTCCAGGAGAAATCGTTGTCTATGGCAGAGATGCCAGACCCTAGTCCAAAGCGAAGTGAAGGACAAGGGTCTGGTTTAAACCAGGCTAGGTGGCCCATGGCCCACTTTAAGTTTGTTAGAGGGAGGTTTTCTGGCCAGTAGGCGTTAAGTTATAAAACTAAAAACATCTAATGATTGTTAACATTTATTGATATTTTTCCATTTTGAGACAAAAGAAAAGACTGGATTCCATCCATCCATTATCTTTACTTGCTTTTTACTTTCTGGGTTGTGGGGGATCACTGGTGCTCATATCCAGGTTGCAAGTCTATCACAGAAGGCTGGATTCTTGTAAAAGAAAAAATATTTTTTGTAAAACAAACAATGAACAGTTCAGGCTTATGTGTTGTTTTTTTTTATTGTGGAGAAATTGAGTATCCTACTTTAAAGAAGAAAAAAAAGCATAAAGTTAAAGGAGTATAATTTACTCTGTGTATTTGTACTAGTGTCCACATATTTGCAAAGGAAATTACAGAACAGCTAAAACTAGTCATTTTTGTTGTTGTGGGTACAACATCCTATAAAATTCAGTTTTATGTTAGTTTTGGTCAAAGCTTGAAAGAGCCACTGCGGAGGGACCAAAGAGCCACATGTGGCTCCAGAGCCGCAGGTTGCAGACCCCTGCACTAGATAAAACTCAACAGCGGGATGCCAGGTTGCCCCGTTCTCGTTGGGAAATCTCTTTAAAAGATGTGAAACAATGTCCTTCAATCATGTGTGCATTGTGCCCTGCAGCTGTAGCCCCCTGAGTTCTAATCTCCAGTATTTAAGTCAGTGTGCAACTGTGTTTCAGAACCAACCTCGAGCTTGGATAACCCTTCTGACTCCACGACCGATGACGGACTTGTAACTGGAAAGACCGGTGGAAACGCAGACGAGGGAGGCAACTTTGGCCCACGGGACAGAGAGTGGCTCCGTTTCACGGCCGAGGACACCGCCTGGGCGAAGCGGGAAGGCGTTGTCGGAGCGAACGGTCTCGGCGCTGCGAAGCTTCTTAATTTTTCCAAGCTTAGTCCTGCGCGGCGGGGCTCTATAGCAGGCAGGCTGCTTTGCCTCATCATTCTTGAGTATGCATTGTTGCCCTCCTGCTGGGAGCTCAACGGAACATTAGTGGCCTCTGCTGCCTCCTTTTGAAAGTGTACAGGAGGTGGAGGTGGGGGGAAAGGAGGAGAAAGAGGTGGAGGCGATGGCAGCGCTGCTCCTTCTGCACTCCCTTCAGTCTCCTTGAGCCCAGAGCCAGGACTGGCACCGAGGCTCTTCTCAGCAGCGGAGGTTACGTAATACCCCGGTGTTTTTTTGTGCTGTGCCAAGCGGATGGAAGCAGGCTTGGGTTTGGTTGCGGGTGGAATTTTCATTTCCTTGACCTCTGCTGGTGAACCTGGTGGAGACACGGGAGTGGCGGAGAAGACGTGGTCTGGGCTGTGTAAAGTTATTGGTGAAGAGGAATACGTAGGTATACTTTCATTTACAGTGTGTTGAGTAGTAGTAGTTGCAGTAGTAGTAGTGGTTACTGTGCTAGTCAGCAAGTCGTCCCTGGGTAAATTAGAACCTAGCTCGCATTTCTCTTTTGAGTCACCAATCTGTCCCGCGTCCTCATTTAAATCAAGAGAAGCGATTTCAAGGCCACCTGGAGCTTTGGAAGCAGCCTCCAGTGTCAGTGCAACTTCATAGTATCTCAGTTTCTCATGAGATTTCTGAGGCACAATAGTGTATGTAGTCATCCCCACTTTGGGGATGTAGTCCCTCGTCAGCTCGTTGGAGGGCTTAGGTTTTGGCTCAGAGTTCGTGGCGTACATAGGCGGTGCTTTCAAAGCAGCAGGCACACTTGGTGTTGAGTCTTGGCACGGTGATGTTTGGAGCGAGGCACGTTTCAGGTCAGATGGCTCCAGCTCCTCGGTCAGAGTGGCCGTGTCTTTTGTCTCCGTTTGTGCAGCAAGTGAATGTGCGGATGAAGGAACGTCGTCCTCTTGTTGCTGTGGAGGAGGCTCAGGGACACTTGTGGAATCGGTTTGCACTCGAGCGCCTGTTCCAGTGGGAGGTGATGTGCCGGTGGCTGAACTCTCCAAGCCGTCGGTGAGCTCTTGAAGGGTTTCGGTGTTTGCCTGCACTTCTTCATCCTTCGTCTGAGGCAGAGTCTGGATGCCAACGCTACGATCCCTCTCGGCTGCAGACTCTTCACAGATGGACTGTGGGCTATCTTTGAGTGGTTCACCGTCTATGCAGAAAACAAGTAAAACATGTATTTAAATAATGAAAAACAAGCTGACGCACTGTATTATAGAACTGAAGCAATGCGCCAAATTTCTAAAGAATACAGGTAGTCCTCGACTTACGAGCGCATCGACATACGAGGTTCCGGACTTACGAATATGCATCTAATTTATAAAAAAATAATTATTTTTTATTTTTTAATAAATGAATACATGTACTGTACAGTACTGTACAGTCACCAAGCACTTAGCCTATCCTAACACAGTTTTTAAAGATGAAGGAGTGAGTTGAATTGTCTCCCTTTCACATAAAGTGAAAGTAGCTCCCTTTATGTGAATGGAGCCTGCTGGGGAGGAGGGAGACAATTCAACTGACTCCTTAACTGTGTTAGGATAGGCTAAGTGCTTGGTGACTGTACAG
The DNA here is from genome assembly GCA_038048925.1 of Garcialebias charrua. Classification (NCBI taxonomy): domain Eukaryota; kingdom Metazoa; phylum Chordata; class Actinopteri; order Cyprinodontiformes; family Rivulidae; genus Garcialebias; species Garcialebias charrua. Next base: position 64,606 of record JBBPBX010003524.1, read on the forward strand.
TACTGTACATTTATCTATTTATAAATAAAAATAAAAATATATATTTTTTTAATAAATAGATAAATGTACAGTACTGTACAGTCACCAAGCACTTAGCCTATCCTAACACAGTTTTTAAAGATGAAGGAGTGAGTTGAATTGTCTCCCTCCTCCCTGCAGGCTCCATTCCCATAAAGGGAGACAATTCAACTCACTCCTTCATCTTTAAAAACTGTTAGGATAGGCTAAGTGCTTGGTGACTGTACGGTACTGTACATGTATTCATTCATTTAAAAAAAGTGTGATCCTACTTACGAATGTTCTACTTACGAACGGCCCGTAGGTACGGAACTCGCTCGTAAGTCGGGGACTACCTAAGTAAAAGAGAAAAGAATGGCACCGTCTTATTTTGAAAATACTCACTGGTAACTGCCAGTTTGTGAGCGTCTGTGACATCACTTTTATTTTCACTCAAAGCTGCGGAACCATTCACAAGGCTTTCCAGCAGACTGAAAAAAAAGACAAAGACTTTAAAGATCTGCCGACAGTAGGGGGAAAACGTCAGCGCTGTGCATAGCGTTACTATGGTTCGTACTTGCCATCTGAGGACAGATCAGGTGACTGATCTTCCCCAATCTCCTCCACGGTGCTCCTAGACCCAATATCAGAGGAAGGTGAATGCAATGAGACTTCAGACGACACGTTGAGGCTACTGATCTCTCCCTGGGTACTGCAAGCAGCTGCAGCTATTACAAACACACTGGTCTCCTCCTGCTCCATGATCTCCTGTAGCGGGTTAGCAGCCACGGTCACTGAAAAACATTAAAAAACATGCAGGTGTCAATCAGGAGAGTCAATAATATAGTTACAGGTGCGTCCCAACTTCTCAATTCCACAAAAAAAACACCCCCCCACCATTTTAAAGCAACAGTTCAGATATCTTGAAGTTGGGTTTTGAGGAAAGGGGATGACCAGTTAATATCTTACCTGTTTTAGATAGCTCAATTTGGAGGAATAAAAGTTTAATTCTGGCCAAGCTGATGAGCTAATGGCTAGTCCAAGTGGTGCCAAAAAAGGTGGATTGCTACAACTCATCTAAAAATGTTACAAACAATACTTTTGAACTTTTACATTGCTGTCAAATTAACATGCCATGGTCGTTTAATACACGCAGCAGCAGCTATTTGTAGCAACTCAACTGCAGACTGGGGCACTTGAATTAACATTTCTGTCTGAATAGCAATGTCATGCAAAACTGATGGCAATAGAAAAGGTTCATAAAACAGTTTTCATGTAAACCACGAAAAATGTTTTAAGACTGGAGACGTTCTAAACTAGCTGGAATCCACTTTGGTTCATGGCCCTGCTGAAATAAGTAATTAGCTTGCCAGCTTGCCAGTTTGATCATTGCAACTATTTTTTCAAACTGAGGTACCAGTAAGTCAAAAAGCTTTTTTTACTTGTGTTTACATAGTCAACATAACTCCACTTCAAAAGATTTGACCTATCCCTTTAACACCTGATGTGGTAGATAAAGGAAGTGTAACACAGGAACAGTGAGCAGCAAGAATTTCAAGGCCACTTCAACAAAGCTTGCTGTTCTCAGCCTCTGATCGCTGTATTTACAGTCACAAGGGGAAGTTAAAAAAATAGCAGGCAGTGATTTTTTTCTGTAACGTCAGTGTTGGAAATATTTAAATCTGATAAAATATGTACGAAGGCAGCTGTCAATACATATTATTCTAGAAAAGATATATTGTCGTAGTGAACCATGGGTAACAGGAAGTGAGAGACGTCTTAAAGTAAGAGTAATAGAAGAAAGAAAACCTTAAAGCTACAAGGACAGTATCATTTAAAGGGTTAACAGAAAAAAAATTACAATCTGTGTGGACATCAATTATAGCATTTGTTAGTAAATATTTGTACAAAATGTCCCGACGGAACCATTTTATGTGTGTGATGCTCAGAAAAACTAAAATATAAAATGAGTTCAGCTATATCTGTGACAAGTTCAGCATTTTCTATAAACTGCTAACGTTTTTCACAGGAAAATTGCCCTTCGATGACACGATAAGGACACTTCCAAGTTCTGAGCACAACAAACACTTTACTTTTCACGTGCAGAACAAGTGCAGGTTTTAAAATCTTAGTAGAAACAAGCTCAACTCTGCTTGACAGAATATCAAGGGAGGTGAGAAAATGTTTTCCAGTCTTTGTTTCTATAATTCCAGAAATAAAAACCTTCATAAACAAGACTATTTTTTTAATAGCTGTGCTTACAAGACGGGTGGAGTTTCCCCTAACGGGACAATGGGTGCACCGTGTCTGTACAATCACAGGAAAGTCTAACAAAACCAGGTAATTATACACAACTGTTTTAAAAAATACAAAAAAAAATTAGTACTGAACTATAAAGAAATTCAATAAAAAGAACCATCCTAGAAACTGAGTGAAGACAATCTATGGTTGAATGTGTTCTTTCCAAGAAAAGCTCAAAGTGGCACAGTTTTTTTTCCTACACAAATGAAGCATAATCTGTAAAATTAAAAATTAGCCCTGCTAGTTTAATAATTGGCTGTGTTTGGTGCTCTGCAAGGTGACTCAGGTTTCAGGGACTTCTTGTACTGGGCATTTCCCAATAACAACCACTAGAGGGCGCAAATGTCAAAGAAAAAGAGCCAAAGTTACAGTCAAAGGCCAATTTTATTTAACACCTGAACCAAACCAGTGTAGTAACCTTAAGCAATATTTTTAAGCTGCTGAATAAAAACATGCATGAGACATAAATAAATCAATAAAGAAAGGCAAACCTTGCAAATCTTCTGAAATGGTGTCTGGGAGAACAGGGCTCGGAGAACTCGGGGGTGGAGGAGCCCTGCGTTTGGTCCTCCTCAGTGAAGACTCAGCTGAGGACCCACGACTTACACCAGCCACCTTCAGGATAAGATTCATTTAAAACCAAAACAAATGCACAGAATGATGCAAGTGATGAGGGACAGCAAAGCCTCTGATTTTCACAGTCCGCTCACCTGATCATCAGGAAGGGGGTTGGGCTCAGAGTGGAGCCTCCGGCGGGCGCCAAAGTCTGAGCGAAAGCCGTGCGACACCAGGACCGGGGGTTGGGGCGCACGTCTCTTCTTTGGCACATCGGAGAACATGGAAGAGGCGAGAGAGGCTGAATCTGAGATGGGTAGAGCCACACTGAGAGGTCGGGGTTTGCTGACGAGGACCGGAGAAGCAGGGGCGCTGGCGGTTGTTGGCTTTAAAGAACAAACACCCAACCAGAAGATGATAAGAAGCATGTTTCCACACAGCACAGTGAACTTTAACCAGTGGCAAACCAAAGCTAAAAAAAAGCCCCATTTACCGTATTTTCAGGAATATAGGTCGCACCTGAATATAGGTCGCACCTATGTCAAAATGTGGACCGTGTTTAGCTCTGCTGCAAATGTATGCCACAGGAGCGCACAGCAAGGCTTTTAAGAAGATTAACACTTAACAATTATTTGTTTGATAAAAATTATAGCAAATATGTGTCTGAGCTGAACTTTTCTTTAATAAATGAATAATTTTAGCAGGATAAACACCTAAAAATATATATTTGTTAGCTGACATTATTGTAAGAGTGTGTTTCAGTTTAATTTTTGTTAATAAATGATTACAAATCAGCTTATTTTATAAAAAGCCATAAATAGGTCGCACCTGAATATAGGTCGCAGGGCATGCACAAATGATAAAAAGCTGCAACCTATATTCCGGAAAATACGGTAATATATAAAATGCAGTAAATGAGCAAATTTGTCCTAAAAATGTTACAGTTAAATATTTGTTTACATTCACCTGTTCTGCCTTTTTCTTGCTTTTTCTAAACATGCTGAAAAGTCCTTTATTTTCCTTCTCCTTCTGGTTTTTATCTTTGCTCGGTGTCACTGCTCCTATAAAAGCGAAAAGAAAAAAAAAAGTCAGTCGTGAGAACATAAAAACTCCTATCGCCTGGTGGAAATCAATTAAATACCTGAACAAGGTGGCGAGTTCGAGTGCACAGGAGCAGCAGCTTGTCCTGCAAAGCAAACAAACCTGAGAGTTTGTGCACAACAAATGGCTTTCACCGCGAGGCTCAAAACAGTAGGCTGGCCAGGCACAGTAAAAACACTGAATATTAGAAGAAGGTCTGCACTGGTACTCACTTTTTGTGTCTTTTGCGTAAACTTCCCGTATTACATAATCGTTAAGAGTGTTGGACAAGTCCAATGGGGCCAGTGACGTGACATCTCTCAACAGAACTGTAGTCTCAGTGTCAAATTCACATTTCTCACATATTGCTGGTAAGAGTTCATGTAGAGGGACTCGAGGATTTACTCGCAATATCGTTTTCTGGCTCGCTCTGTAGTTTATCACCATCCGAACCGTAGCCTAGAGAGCAAACAACGAGGCATTTATTCAACGTGAACAACCAAATAAGTCGTGTTTACTGTAGTTGACAGCCTACCTCAGGCATCTGGGGACCAGTTTTCTTGTTTGTGTCCTCCCCTTTAGGTTTCAGAATGATCTTTTCTGCACCCAAGGTTCCAATGAGAGCATTGGGTTTGAGCTTGACGCTGTTCCTGTTGGATGTGGCCAGTTCTAAAGTGTGGCTCGACGGGTTCAGGTGATACTTGGCACAAAGGGTCACTAATAGGTCCATTAGGGGTTTACTGGAAGGCACAGACATGAGAAGGGTTAAATAAAGTGAAGAAATCAGGCATCTTCAAAAATAATTATCCAAACAAAGATCAGAGTTCATACTCAATAATTCAGTTAAAAAATTAAAAAATAATCCAACAAGATCATCTGGTCAGTTTTATTGTTGTTGTTGTTGTGACACTTTGTCCTTCATCCAAAGGACTTCATCAGTCCGAGGAGCCAAACAAACTCAGTCCCACAAGCAGCACACTCGCACAGTGGACCAACCAGTTTGCTGGTGATAAGATGTCCAGATGACCTGACTGTGAACTTTGTTGGATTTGTACCTGGATTATTGAGCATGAACTTTGATGTTTTGAACCACTGGCTGCCTCAGAGGAGTTGATGGGGGAGAGGGCGGGCCACAGAAACTATCACCAGCAAACGGGTTGGTCCACTATGTAAGTGTGCTGCTTGTGGGACAGAGTTTGTTCTGGCTCCTCGGACTGATGAAGTCCTTTGGATGAAGGACGAAGTGTCTCCAAAAAAAAAAAATGTCCAGATGACCCGACTGAACTTTGATGTATCTAAAAGAATTACTGTAGTCCCTTTATATGGCATTGCATTTCAGACTTCTCTATAAAAAGAAAAGAGAAAAAAAAGTCTCAAATATTGACTACGGTACTTGACTCACTCAACGTAGATCTGCTTATCAATAAAATACAGTATAACATAGTAAATGTGTCCATGCAAGCAGAATATTACAAGGCAGCAAAAATTCTTATTCCAAATTTTAAAAATGCACTTATATTCCATACATTTTTAAAAAGAGTCCTTAAGCTAAAAACAATTACTTGTTAAAATAACTTTGTACCATATTTATCAGACTACTGTATAAGGCGCACTTTTCTCAAAAATTGACAGTGTGCCTTAAGTATTCATTCTGCTTGTGCTTAATGACCTTGAACCAATTTGATATGGTACATCTGAACAATGTTGATTTGTTCTGAATGAGTTGAATAAAGTTTGACTTATCTGATTGTTTAGTTTCACTTAATGTTTTGTTTCGCTTAATGCGCCCTATAGTCCAAAAAATACGGTACTTGAAAAAAAGACAACAATGAGCAAATAATCTAAAGGCCAAATAGGTTTCTCTGGGTGAACCAACTGGTTAATGACTGCTCATATATTTTGTCGAATAGAGAAGTTTGCCATATTAGTGATAAAAAAGTAACGCGTGGGAAAACAATTACAACAAAACAAATGTATGGTATGAGGGCAACAATTTCTAACACCAACAGTACTGTCAAAACTAACCCGGTTGTATATAGACACTCTGAACAAGCTTAAAGGAAGCAAAAAAAATGTACTTTTAAAACTAAATTGAATTAATCTCAGCCAAGTCAAGCCAAGGTGCAAACGATAGCTCTGAAAGGTTGTTTATAAATGGTTTGCATCGACAGAATGATAGGAATATCTTAAGTAAACCATTGTGATGGAAAGTGTTGAGCTATGAAGGAGAACAGGTAGACTTTGCTTTGAAACATTAGACACAAAGGTCAGGCTGACACATGCTGACCTGATTACAGCCCTGGTTCCAGTATTGAACGGGTTCATTCTTGCACAGAGGCATGCAAAGCTGAAATGTTTAATTAAGTTTTAACGACGACATGTTCAAGTTGTTTTGCTTCTACGACCCAAAATGACACGAATGCAACTAATTTTGCGAGAGCGCACCCATTAACTGAAACAAAGACAGAGCGACTCCACCCAGCTGGCTCAGTTGGATCAAGCAGGACGTCATGTGATGACTTCATACCTCACACATCCCATGGTGTGCAGTCTAAAATGTTGCAGCAGGACGACTGCGGTGCTTTGTATAAGAAACTGTGGTCTCAGTGTACCTTCCATGAACCACGGTTGTCTTTTCCACTCCTCCAGGCAGAACCACGGTGAGAGAAAGCTCTTTATCCATAAGGTTCTCCTTCTGGTCCATGGTTAAAGGAGGGTTTCCTGGGTGCCACTGGGAGAAACCTGAAGAATCCAGCTTCTTCAGTCCTGGCGGGGACGGGGCTTTATTTTTGGCTGACACCCTGCAGTCAAATAAGAAAAACAAATGAACTTTTTTCCACATTGCAGACATGATTTCTTACATTCTTTAGCAGAAAACATTTTTTAAAAGCATTAAAGTTCTTATTTTATTTTTTAGACGGCAGAGGGAACCTCTTCCTTCCAAAGGTTTTACAAAGCAAAGAGGCTGTAACATTTAGGTGCCCCAAGACTACTTTGCACGCAAGTCACAAGACAGCCATTGGACAAATTTGCCCACTGAGCCTGATGAACAGATTTCAAATAAAACGACGCCAGATACTTGTCTGGGTCATTATAAATAAGCTTTGTGCATATGGTCATAAATATACATGAAAGAGTACAAGATTTTACAACCAGAATATCACATGCAGTAGATAGGTTTAAAAATATATACAAGTAAATTAGTTGTCAGCTGATCAACTAACAAGTATTCATGTGACTTTTACAACACAAAGAATTGAAGATAGCAGCACGAACTCGTGCAGTGATCGAGCCTGCAAACAAAAATGTCCCTTTTTACAGCAAATGCTATAACAGGAAATTTTGAAACAAAGAAATCATATCGTCAGTGGACCCAGGAATCACAACTGCTGGAAACATTCAGTCAGAATGCAGATAGAGAAAGGTTTGTAGATGTAGTGCTTGTGAAGTCTCACATGTGGGCCCTGCTTACACAAACAAGAGGAATCTGAGCAATGTGAGCTCACAGCCTCCACTGAGGAAAATCTACCCAAGGATTATTGGCATTTCTATGAAGGCAGATGCCCTTAAACACAGAATATGACATATATACTCACATGCACCCTAAAACTAATGCTTGTGCTTGAATTCCCGGCTCCTTGGTGTAATTCAAAAATCTGGCATGAAAATGCAAACAGAAACCATTCAGTTTGAATGCAGTCTAATGCTGTCTAATGAATATACCAAGAGGATGTCTAATCAGCATCTTGATCAGCCACACCTGTGAGGTTGGTGGATGGATCATCTTAGCAAAGAGGTGCTCACTAACACAGGTTCACACACGTGTGAACAATATTTGAGAGGAAAAGGCCTGTTGTGTACATAGAAAAAGTCAGATCTTTGAGTTCAGCTGAATGAAAAATGGGCACAAAAACAAAAAAAGTGTTACATTTGTATTTTTGTTCAATGTATTTTTCTTTAATATTTAACTTAAAGGGATTGTGACATGATTTTTTTACTATTCATAAAATTGCTCAAAATGTATATACAGTATTTTATCATTTAAATATGTTTGTTTTTGCAAACAAAATGATAAATCACTTTAATTTTGCTTTAAAAGTGATTTTGAACTTCAAGCCGTGTTTAATCATGGGAAATCCGATTACACTCGAACGCACCATATGTGATGTCACACTGGGCAGAGGGCTGTGGTGTCTTTAATAGCGGACAATTTAAAACTGGACGAATTTAGCAATCTATGTGAAGATTTGAGCTATTTGTCTTCATTTTGGGAAGCAGAAAATAGTTTGGGTGATGGAACAAGAAACAACAGGATCTAATTTAGGTCTGATGCTGTATCAGACTTCCTTCATGTCGAGCTGCTCATACCTGCGCACTGTGACAAGCCCAGAGCTCTGCCCGGTGTGACATCACAGATGGTGCGTTCGTGTGTAATGGGATTTCCCATGATTAAACACGGCTTGAAGTTCAAAATCACTTTTAAAGCAAAATTAAAGTGATTTATCATTTTGTTTGCAAAAACAAACATATTTAAATGATAAAATATATATATTTTGAGCAATTTTATGAATAGTAAAAAAATCATGTCACAATCCCTTTAAAGTACTCAGTCTGCAATGTAACTCACAGAATCTCCAAAAGGGATGGCAAAGTAATTAATGCACCCAAAACCTGTTTAATATTTGCCTTTGCATTTTATTTTTACAAAAATTACATAAATTAAACCAAATGCAGGCCAATTTGAAACCATATGTATCCCAATTGTTTGCTAGCCCTTAAGATACAAATTCAAATTAAAAGCAGCTGTTTCACCATCTCTATTAATATCTTCAAAAAACAAAATCTAAAATAAATAGACGACTTTATTACAGAATCTTGAGGCCAAAAGCCTATAGAGCATTTTTGCTTGTTTTCAATAAAGAATGTTGTCAGTGTTATTGTTCTGGTAGCACCAGGCTTAAAATAACAGACCTAGGGGAAAAGTTCTAAATGTTCTAACTCCATTCATTCATTCATTCATTCATTTTCGATTCCTCGTCATCCTGTTCAGGGTCGTAGGGAGCTGGTGACTAACAAGTTTTCAATGGGCAAGAGGCAGGGTACAGGCTTCAATCCCAAACCACCTCACCAACATGAATTTTGGTATAAGAATGAGAATATAAAAAGTGCAGTACATAAAGTGTTTGAAAAAATAAACAAATAAACAAAGATGTAAATGTATTGTCAGAACTGTTAAAGCATGCTAGCTAAGCTACAAGGCTTTCCCTCGACTGTTTTCAGCAGAAGTTATAATTTCATGAAGAACATATGACAATGTCAGCCTGTGTTTTCTATTCAAAGTCAAAAAGCCATCTGGGGGAAAAAAAATGCAGCAAGCTGTGAAATTCATATGCATTGGTTTATCTGATTGCATATTTACCATAAGCCAAACTGCATACATAAAGAATAACACAAACCATATCATCTAACTGGAACAATAACTGTCATACACCAAGAGCTGCTGAATGAGTGTGTGTTTACTCTCATGTGGCAATAAGGAGTAGAAAAACCTGCTTGAAAATAGAAGTAAAAGCTGCAAACGGCTAGAAAACAGCCTACTCACAGACCAAATTGGATTGCAGCAGCTGCTCCTGAATCCATCAAAACAACCCAACTGTCACGATCCATCCATCCAAACCTCCATAGTGCCAAAACAGGTATTTACTAAACAGAGTTACAAAACGGAGGATTTCAAGGGTAAAACAAATAAAACAGCATATTAACTGAACTATGAGAGCGTGGTGGTGCAGAGGTTAGCGAAGGTGGGCCAGTTGATCTGTTTTTTGAACCTGTATGCTTCACACAGGTTAGTCGTTATATTTATTATCTGCAACGTTTTTATGTCTATATTCTGATTTTACTTCAATTTGTATGTTACTTATGTGTTGCCTGTTTTTTGTCTGTTTGTCCAGCACTTTGGTTGGCCTTGTTGCCGTTTTAAGTGCTCTATAAATAAAATGGTATGGTATGGTGATCGCTGGTTCAACTCCCGGTACCAACAACATCAACATGTGGGTGGGATAGGTGAAACAGCCACACCTGCCTTCACCCTCAAAAAAACAATGTAATTCAATTTAGTTATAGATTTAAAGGATATCATATAAATCAATGTATCAAAGTTCACCTACAACTAGCGTAAAAAAGTAAGAGAGAACAGCAGCCAGCCAAGTAGAGGATACAACATTTGCAACAATATGAACTGCTACAGGTTCTCATTTTACATAATAAAAGGGGCAGAAGAATTAAGAGTTGCATTTGCACATCAAAGAAAAAAAAAGTGCCCCTGAGCTACATGCACGTTTATAGTTTCCCCATACCATAGATGGTTACATTTAGATTATCATCTACAGAAAGCTGCTTGCTGCACATGCTCAAAACAAACAGAATCAGCACACATGTTCATGTTGTCACAACGAATTGCAGAATACACATCTCTGTGACAGACTTTGTACACACACTTGGGCAAAACATATCTGCAGATTATTAGGAGGGGGTGAAAGTATTTTAATGTACCGAGTTCAACTACAGTTATGCCAAAAATGGAACTCAGTGCTTCAAATCAGTCAAATGTAAATGAGACTCTTGACTCATTCATGGTTTGCTCTACTTTGTCACGCAAGTCAGCCAACAATATGTTGCTCAAATCATTTGATTAAAGTGAAACTACTGCCATTTCTAAATTCATTCAACCTTTATTTAGTCAGGTAAATCTTATTGAGCCTCGAGGGCTCATTTACGAAAGTGACCTGCTACAAACTAAAGAATGATGAACAGCAATGATACAATTACATTAAACAATAAACCAAAGAAAAAATAGCAAAAACTAGCAAAAACATTATAAGGTAGATGTACAAAATCAAAGACAGGAACATATCTGCATTGGTTTTTGCCAGGATTCCAACAGATTCTGAAAACCATTTAGAGAGGTCAGGGCCGAGAGCTTCAGATCTTTTTGTAAGATATTCCAGGAAGCAGGAGCAGAGTAGGAGAAGGCCCTTTTTCCAAGTTCAGTCCTCACTGACGGAACACTGCAGGTGATCATGTCCTGAGAGCGCACACTGTAGCTGCACTCACGCAAAGACATGTAGGAGGAGATGTATGAGGGCAGCAGACCAAGAAGTGATTTAAAGATGAAAATGTACCAGTGGAAGAGTCTGTGTGAGGTTAATGATGTCCTGTTAACCAGTGAATACAGGGTGCAGTGGTGGGTACGATAATCACAGCCAGTTATGAATCTTAGAGCATCATGGTAGACAACATCCAACATCCGCAGGGTGCTTGTAAGAGCATTCATGTAGAGAATGAACTTTCATTACTACAACCTGTAATGCCTACTAATGATTGTACAGGTTAGACATGCAGAGTTTGGACATGATTCAGAGTCATTGTTCTTCTCATTGGTTCACAGACCTGTTATACCACCAGTCAGTGCAGCACTCCTTCATGCAAGAACAAGCTATCATGCACTGCTAGCATGATGATAACCATTGGAAACTACAGTGATGTACTGCATAAACCATTGGAAAATGATAACCATTGGAAACTGTGATGTACTGTACTACATGAACCATTGGAAACTATAGATAATAATAATAATAATCATTTTATTTAAAAGCGCCTTTCATGACACCCAAGGACACTTAACAAACCAACACAGTGAATACAGAGCAAACATTATCAGCGACAAATTGAAATATAAAATACATAAAGGATATAAAATGGAAGATAAAAATACATTTAGTAAAGTTAATGATAAGCTAGTCTAAAGAGATGTGTTTTCAGGGCAGTCTTGAACAGAGAAAGGGAGGTGGTGTTTCGAAGGTCGGGCGGTAGAGCGTTCCAGAGGTGAGGGGCAGAGCAGGTGAAGGCCCTGCTCCCCATGGTGGAGAGGCGGGCAGAGGGTACATGGAGTTGTAGTGAAGAGGAGGACCTGAGAGAGCGTGATGGGATGGAGATTTGTAGGAGGTCAGATAGATAAGGAGGGGCAAGGTTGTGGATAGCTTTGAACGTGAGGAGTAGAATTTTGAAGATGATGCGTGATTTAACCGGGAGCCAGTGGAGCTGCTGCAGGACAGGAGTGATGTGATCATAGTAGGAGGTTTGAGTGATGACACGGGCAGCTGAGTTCTGGACCATCTGTAACTTGTGGAGAGATTTGTTGGGGAGGCCGTAGAGAAGGGAGTTGCAGTAGTCAATACGGGAAGTCACAAGACTGTGCACCAGGATGGCTGTGGAGCGGGGCGTGAGAGAAGGACGGAGACGGTTAATATTACGGAGGTGGAAATAGGCAGACCGAGTAATATTGTTGATGTGTGAAGTGAAGGAGAGAGTGGTGTCGAGGATGACACCGAGGCTCTTGACCTGAGGGGAGGGGGATAGCAGAGAGTTGTTAAGGGGGACGAGAAGATGTTCTGATTTTGAAATAGAGTTTTTGGTACCGACGAGAATGACTTCTGTTTTGTTGCTGTTTAGTTGAAGGAAATTGTTAGAAAACCAGTGATTTAGCTCGTTGAGACAGTCGGTGAGGATGGAGGGTGGGTGGGTGGAGTTTGGTTTTGATGACAAGTAGAGCTGCGTGTCATCAGCATAGCAGTGGAAATGGATGCCGTGTTTGCGGAAGATGTGGCCTAGAGGAAGGAGGTAAATGATGAAGAGGAGGGGTCCGAGGACAGAGCCTTGGGGGACACCCGTGGAGACAGGGGAAGACTGGGAACGGAAGGATTTAAGCTGAATGAATTGAGTGCGGTCAGAGAGATAGGAGGTGAACCAGTCTAACGGGGTACCTGAGATGCCAATGGAGGTTAGTCTGTTGAGGAGGATAGAATGACAGATGGTGTCGAAGGCAGAGCTTAGATCAAGAAGAATGAGGATGGACAGAAGACCAGAGTCAGCAGCAAGAAGAAGGTCGTTAGTGATTTTTACTAGGGCTGTTTCGGTGCTATGGTGGGGGCGAAATCCAGATTGAAACTCTTCATAAATGTTGTACTGCATGAACCATGGAAACTACAGATGTACTGCATGAACTATTGCAAACTACAGTAATGTACTGCCTGAACATACAGTAACTATTGGAAACTACAGTGATGTACTGCATGAACATAACCATTGGAAACTATAGTGATGTACTGCATGACGATAATCATTGGAAACTACAGTGATGTACTGCATGATGATAGCTATTGGAAACTGCAGTGATGTACTGCATAATGATAGCTATTGGAAACTACAGTGATGCACTGCATGAACATAACTATTGGAAACTCTAGGGATGGGGCCGATCCGATCCGGTATCGGCCTCCGATACCAGCATAATTTACGTATTGGATTTTCCAATCGAACCTGCCAATATTTCCTATCCATGATGCATGTTGGCTTCAAACTATGGAATGGATTTCCTGAACGGAGGCGTGTCTCATGAACCCAAAGTAACAAGACCCGCCTCACATTCAAGAAATCCATTTCATAGTTTGCAGCCAGCTACAATGTGCAGTGGCACTGTAGCTAACAGCTAGCCAACTTTTCATCGTAACATGTCCGCTGTGTGGAAGTATTTTACACTGAACACCACAAGACCGCAACGTGCAACGTCTGCAGAGCCATAGCACCACATTAAACCACGGTCAAGTTAATTTTACAATGGACATTCGAGCTCCGGGGCTTCTGCAGGGCGCCACTATCACTGAACCGAAACACAGGCATCCCGACCCGGCCAGTTGCGTCCCCGTCTTGGTGGAGGGACAGGCTGAGAGCGGCTGACCGAAATCAGGCTGCCCACCTCAGATTGAACAAGAAAAACACACCGCTGAAGCCACGGAGCTCAAATGTTTACAGAGAAGTTGCTAAACCATCGTAATTAATGACCAACCACTATCAATTGTAGAAAATGAAGGATTTTGCAGCTTGATACTTGCAGCCAAGATATAGTTTACCCTCCAGGAGATATTTATCAGTACAACAGTAGACAATCATAAAAAAGCATATTAATTAAAAATTACAAGAAAACTGTATATTTAAAAATACAAAGCTACATTATAAAACAATGTAAAATACTAAAAACAGAAACATGTCTGTGTTGGTTTATGCCATGAACTTAGCAGATGTAAAGCTATTTAATATTTTATTTAATTCCTTTATTCATTCATTTAAAAGAGACAAAATAAAACAAATTCATCAAAAAGAAAACATTGAATGAAGATCTAAAAAAGTTAAGTCTGGTCCTCTGGACATTCAAAAAACAAAACAAACAAAGCAAAAAAAAAAAAATTGTAGAAACGTTTAGTCTTTTGGACGAAAGACGAAATGTTTCTACAATTTTTTTTGCTTTGTTTTGTTTTGTTTTTTGAATGTCCAGAGGACCAGACTTGGCTTTTTTTAGATTTTTCTACCTGGATTATTGAGCATGCATCAGGGTATTGAATGAAGAGTGCAGAAAGAAAAAAAAAATCTTATATCACCCCCTTATTTAAAAGAATATATAAAATAACTTTAAACAAACAATCACTTAAATTAATCACTTTATTATCCACTTTAAAGCTAGGAATAAAAGCAGAATTTAATTGTAACTTTGAAACTCATCCAACATTATTAAAACTTACCTCAAGTTGCCCTTTTGGACATGCATGCATATATGTGTACACATTGTACTTGAGAGGAGATTATTACAGTCTCATATGAAATCAATGATGATGATGATATCAGAACTGGATCAGTATTGGCCGATATCCAGATTTAAGTATCGGGGTCGGATCGGAAGTAAGAAAATGTGGATCGGTGCGTCCCTAGAAACTACAGTGATGTACTGCATGAACATAACCATTGGAAACTATGATGTACTGCTTGAACCACTGGAAAATGATAACCACTGGAAACTACAGTGATGTACTGCATGAACCATTGTAAACTCCAGTGATGTACTGAATTATAATAACTATTGGAATCTACAGTGAGGTACTGCATGAACATAACCATTGGAAACTACAGTGATGCACTGCATGAACATAACCATTGGAAACTACAGCAATGCACTGCATGAACATAACTATTGGAAACTACAGCGGTGTACTGCATGAACATAACCATTGGAAACTACAGTGATGTACTGCATGAACATAACTATTGGAAACTACAGTGATGTACTGCATGAGGATAACTATTGTAAACTACAGTGATGTACTGCATGATGATACATTGTAAACTACAGTGATGTACTGCATGATGATAACTATTGGAAACTACAGTGGTGTACTGCATGAACATAACTATTGGAAACTACAGTGATGTACTACATGATGATAACCATTGGAAACTACAGTGATGTACTGCATGAACCATTGGAAACTCCAGTGATATACTGCATGATGATAACTATTGGATTCTACAGTGAGGTACTGCATGAACATAACTATTGGAAACTACAGTGAGGTACTGCGTGAACATAACTTTAAGAAACTACAGTGATGCACTGCATGAACATAACCATTGGAATAACTGCATGAACACAACCATTGGAAATTACAGTGATGTATTGCATGAGGATAACTATTGGAAACTACAGTGGTGTACTGCATGAACATAACCATTGGAAACTACAGTACAGTGATGTACTGCATGAACATAACTATTGGAAACTACAGTGATGTACTACATGAGGATAACTATTGGAAACTACAGTGGTGTACTGCATGAACATAACTATTGGAAACTAGAGTGATGTACTGCCTGATGATACATTGGAAACTTCAGTGACGTACTGCATGATGATAACCATTGGAAACTACAGTGATGTACTGCATGATGATAACCATTGGAAACTACAGTGATTACTGCATGATGATAACCATTGGAAACTACAGTGGTGTACTGTATGAACATAACCATTGGAAACTACAGTGGTGTACTGTATGAACAGAACCATTGGAGGTAGTCCCCGACTTACGAGCGCTCTGACCTACGAGGTTCCGGACTTACGAGCTGGCGAATTTTTGGAAAAAACGCAAAAAATACCGAGTTTTTCTGTGTTTTTTCACCACAGTTCGTTAGCTAAACATGTGGACACACGTTTCCGATCATTTTTATGCACTCGTAAGCAGTTTTTCGATGAAAAACGAGTGTTTGTAGTCGCGCTAGCAAAACCGTTCCAACTTACGAGCGAAATTCCGGACTTACGAGACACGTGGCGGCCGTTCCAAGTTACGAATTTTCGCTTTACGAGCGCCTCGGAGGAACGGAACTTGCTCGTAAGTCGGGGACTACCTGTACAGTGATGTACTGCATGAGGATTATCATTGGAAACTACAGTGATGTACTGCATGAGGATTATCATTGGAAACTACAGTGGTGTACTGCATGAACATAACCATTGGAAACTACAGTGGTGTACTGCATGAACATAACCATTGGCAGTGGTGGGCATATGAACGCTAGATAGCGCTAAAGCGCTAATCCGCTTACAGTGGACCTAAACTTTTTGTCAGCGTTTTTGTGGATTGACTAACTTTTATAATTCATAAGCGGATTTGTGCTATTTTTATTTAAAATGCAGTACCGCTAATAACTAATTATCTATCAGTAAAAACCAATAAACTTATTTACAAGCTCTTATGCTGCTTGTTTTACCTTTTTCCCCACCATAAAGAGCAGAGAGGAGGAAGGGTTGGAGGGGGGGCAGAGCGGAGAACAGACTCGGATCTACCATGTAGGTAAATGATGCCGTTGCCTGGGGATCCCATCAGCATGGGGCCCCGGCCCCGCCGCGCCCCGGCCAGTCACCTACATCCCTAACATTGATCCTGCTTGTTAATGTACATTTAACATAAAAATAATTATAGTTACGATGAAAACGATCATTAAATACGCAATAAAAAAACGGTCGATTTCTTTATCCCCCTACTAAAAATGGACTATTCCATCTTGACATCTTCCGGGTCAGAGGTGAACTCAGGGGCTAATTCTGTGGCTAGCTGGCTGCGCTCGGTGTCTTCATAAATCCGCAGAGAACCCCGCTGTTTCAAGCCAAATTAACGCGGCCGGAGGATTTTATTGTGTGTTTTGTGTCGACCATTTGACGGTGAGTCGTTATTTTTATGTATTTTAGTTACTTTTCATTAAATCTGTTGACTACCTATAGACGCTAACTCTGTGTCCAGCTGGTTGGTTGTGCTGGGTTACTAATGGATAAATCCGCAGAGAACCCCGCTGTTTCAAGCCAAATTAACGTGGCCGGAGGATTTTATTGTGTGTTTTGTGTCGACCATTCGACGGTGACTCATTAGTTTTATGTATTTGGGTTACTTTTATGTATAAATGCGGTGGCGACACACCCGTGTATTTGAGATTTAAAAGTGGTTTTAGGGATTAAAAGTTCATTCTATTTTTTGTTAATTTCGTGGCCGAATAGAATATATGTA